>JAOUZG010010143.1:0-10511 GCA_026289955.1 Argiope argentata | reverse complement strand
TTATTATTATTTGTTTGAACCTTATTTTGTTTGCAGTCACTGCTTATAGAATATTTGCAAATAGAATGAAAATGAGGGATAATAGTAGAATGCAATATCTCAAGAAAAACTATTTGACATATTTCTGACTGGCAGTTATCATGGCTTTATTGCACCTTTGGTTAATCTTATCTGGCTGTGGTATATGTTTGAAATCCTCAATTCTTTTCAAGGGCTCTTCATATTTATGGCTTTCACTTGCACCACCAAAGTCAAAAAATATTTCGAGTCAAAGCTCTTAAATATTCGAAGATCCTCTGAAAATACTCTCCCTAAGCCAACTTTTAAATCTTATTGGTTTTATGAAAATTCCATTTAAAAGTGTATAAGTGTTGGAAACAGAGAAAAATGTGTTCCTCTTGATATCTCTTAGTATACTCAGTTTGTATATTTTTAAAATTGGTTCTTGAATGCATATATGATTCCTTGAAATAATCGGATTGGCTTTTCAGTGTATTCCGTTGTATGAATGCAATTTTAATGCTAGATTTTTATTGATGAAATAATCTGATTCATTCGCTCAATAAAAGAAATAATTTATTTTTATGCATAAGTGACTTTATATTTTTTTCATTGAAATAATTCCACTCATTTGGAAATCAAATGCAATAATTGAATCCCTTTTTTTATTTACCATTCTACCACTTCATCCATATATTTATTTTTGCCTGCAAGACACTTTTTGAAAAATTTAGGATTATTATGTTCTTACAAAATTCTATTCTTCTAATAACCATTTGAAATATTTCATTTTGAGTATTCAAATTTTATATTTTATATCTTATATTATTTCTAGATGCTCATTCAAGTATTGACGTTTGTAGTTTTGATATTTTAGTGGATCCCCGTATTGCTACATAACCAAGAAAGAAATGGTACATCTTTTGTCCTAGCAGCTCTAATCTAATGAAGTGGTAGATGATCATTTAATTAATGACCTATGTATGTATTACCAATATATTGGAGTACCGTATTATTACAGGACCAATAAACAAGTGATATATCTTTTGATTAGTACAACAAGTATAATGATGTCTTGGATGATCATTCAAGTACTGATGCATGTAATTATATCACTGTAGTGGAGCACCGTCTAGTTACAGAAATAAGAAAGAACTGACATATTATTCGACTAGAACCCCAAATTCAATGATATCCTAGATGATCATTCATGTATTGACGTACGTAGTTATGTCAATGTGGTGGAGCACAACCTTTCTATAGAATGAAGCTTGGGATCACTGAAAGAACAACTAATTGGAGAATATGCCGTGGTAAATAAACCTTTTAATATATTTTCCCGTGAAGCGAAAAAGGACCGAATACATAACTCTTTTTTATGGTACAGAAAATGTTCAATTTGGTAGAATCACTCTGGTGTTTCATTATTCTGTGTGGATTTTCTGTTCCCAAAATCCTAAATTATGGCGTTTAACTTTGCTGCAGAAGTGCAAGATCGTTTCACTCCTAATCACAAGTCTGTTCGCGAAATAGTTCAATTAACATATGTTGCAAATTCACACAGAGCAGCTGCGGTTTCATATATGCAGTGAGTTGTCAGAGAATTTTAAAATCTGTACCTTGTGATATGCGAGTGGCTTGAGTTCTAGGGGTCTTTACACAACGCCGTTTGTAACAAAGTCAGTTCTGCAATTCGAATGGCACAATAATTTTTCGTGACTTCATAAACTTCTTAAATGGCATCAACTACTTTTAAATGATATATCTAGGGCTATGCTATGACAAAACTTCGTCATCGCGATATATCATCTCACACGTCAGTATGTTTTGATATATCGTGATATCATTATTATCATGTCAGAGCATGATTATGTTTTTCGGATGAGGATTTTTGGCTTCAACAAAAATCCGTAGGCGAAAAATAAAAATTTAATTATCAGCACGAGCATCTCACAAAATCAGCTTTCAATAAGGTGTCGTCATTGCATTGACAAAAACTGTGATTTAAAATAAGTTAAGGACTACAGCAAATAAAACCGAGAAAAATGTCATTTTGATTTTTGATTACATGAAATGAAATGAATAGGAAATGTGATATGTTTTAAACATTCAATGCGAGACAAAATTTTTTGGATAATTTGCAATGCTAGTGACTCATTCAATGAAACGATGAAAATGAATAGAAATATAATGTAACTTTCACGAGCACGTGGGGCTTGGCCGTTCAAGAAATTTTGTTCTGAAATGATACATTGAAATCGGCATAGCAGATTTCATTTTAATTAATTAATATATTTATAACTATAATGAGTTTTTAATAGCCTCACTTGGCATACTGACTGATCAGAAAGAGTCCAAATAATATGAAATTTCAATTTATATGATAAAAATATTTGTTTTATTTCGGATAAAAATAGTTAGAAAATTATTTTGTTCAGACTTCATTATTAAAGAGCGTCAATTTCAAAGCAATGTCTGCATGTTACAATTTTAACATTGCGTTTTAAACAAGTATTTTTTTACATATTAGAGTATGACAGTATTTATAGAAATTTTAACAAAAATTTTGTATGAAGGCCAGTAAGAATGGCGTTCAGCTAGAACAAACAATAAGCGATAGCAAAAATGAAATCAAAAATTTAATTTTAGATATGATTTATTGTATCGCGATTTATCGTAAGCCATTGGGCCGAAAGTGGAAGTATAACTGATTTTTTTTGTACAAGTACGCTGAAGTGTGAAAAAGCGAGATGCGAATAAAATTGTGAATTTAATCATTTGAATTAATCTTTTTTGATTTTATTTTTGAAGATGAATACCCAGCGATTAAACAAAGAACAATCTATAACCTTCTAGTTACAGCAATTATTTTCCCATAATGGTATCATTCAGTTTAGGAACAGAAAACAGTTTACCCTAAATAGACATATTTAAAACATGTACTTTTATAGATTAGAATATGGCAGGATTTCTGGAAATATTAGCAAAGTTTCTGTAACAAAAATCATTAAGGATGACGACGAACAAAATGAAACGCTAACAGATAACAAAAACGAAATTGAAAACGCGAATTAATTGGGAATATCGATTTATGCATATCTATTTATCGTGAACTATTATTCATGATCAAAAATCATTCATGATCATGGCAAATCAAAAAGTCTTTGCGCCAATTTTTTAAGCCAAAATACGGCTGTGAATACAAAGTGAGCATATACATTTCCAGCAGTGAACGTTCCTTGAACCGTACCAACCGTATTTGCCTTTTGCTCCGATGAGTGGCGCTGCTATTAGTAATTTAAGATGGCGATTGTTCATCAGACATCCGCAGCTTATGAGCAGCGAAGTGTTATTCGTTTTCTATGAAGCAAGGGACAAACGCCCATAAGCAATTCACGGGGAAATGCACCCCGCGTACGGGGAAAAGTGTCTCTTTTTAAGTTGTGTTCAATGGTGGTGTCGTGAGTTTCAAAAAGGTCGTGAAGACTTGCATGAGAATGAGCATTCATTTGGAAAATCTGGAACACTTTACAGATCAGATTTTGCTCCCAGTGATTTTTCCCGTTTTTAGTTCTCTGAAAAGGCTTCTGGCAGGACAGAGATTCCCATGGGACGAAGAAGCCAAGAACGCAGCCCGACGGTGGTTCCACAGGCAGCCGGAAGAATTCTACCACAGGGGCATCTCTAATTTAGTGCTGCGATGGTGACAAATGTGGTGACTATGTGGAGAAATATTGTAAGGTACATAGTATACTAGGTATATTTGTAAATATCTGTATGTACCTGTTTTTGGAGAATAAAAAATAGGCTCAAAGACTTTTTGATTTGCCCTCATAGATAACATTATAAAATTATTTGCGAAATATTCATCTCTGACAAATAATAGTAGTAAGAAATATGTAAAGCATTTAATATCAACACCAATCTTAAGAATTAAAATATTTTTGATCACTTGGCATAATTTCAATAGAAATATCATTTGTCAGCTTTTCATACTTTTTTTTGTCTAAGTTTATTTGTTTCATATTTCTAAAGATGGAATTTGATAATCAATTTTATTCCTTTTTTGATGTGCCAAAATTTTCTTATTTTGCACAGAAATGTATATTCCTTAGAGAGTAAAAAACATTTTAATATTTTATCCACTCATTTTAATTATTTTAAATCTTCATCGTAGGTGAATCCTAAGACAATCATAAACCCTTCAATAAAATTTTCTTTGCGTTCATGATGGGTTTTTTTTCCTCTTTTGCAAATTTTGTATTTTTTTCTTCATTTTCGATGGTAAATAAGCCTATTTTTATTGCAGTCAGTTATGTTGTGAACCTTTCTGAAACCTTTCGTCGTTTCTATCCGCAGAGAATCACAACATAAGCCAAGAATCACAGATTCATTGCTCTTCTGGATTTCTCTTTTGTCTTGGTTTGCTCCAAGACGTCCCGCCTACCAGAAAGGGTGTAGGGCCTTGAAAGGGATTGGGTAGAGAATCATTATTTATTTATTGGAAGGATTACATCCATCACCAGAACATGGGAGATAAATAAGTATATACTTTATAATTCATTTCACTAAAATAAATAAAATAAAATAAAATAATTAGAAAATCAATTTTGGGTTTAAGACATTAAGTTAAGAAGTACATATAGAAAGCAATAGTACACATAAACATAAAAATAATATCACAATGTCCAAAGGATGTAAGATATATATTATATTGTACAGCAATATCAAGAAACGCACAATATCTCAAATCATTTATCTATCTCATAGTAAAAAGTGAACAATAAGTGAATGATACAAACACAAGATGAAAATAAAAGGCAAACTTGGAATGAAAAACTAATAAAAAACTCCTTACTACAAGGTATAGCAAGAATATGAAAAGAATTGCACAAAGTTTCTAATAACTATAATTCTACATAAAAATAATAGCTGGAAACTACGCCAGAATAATTACATAAATAAAAAATCAATTAAAACAAGATAGGAAATAACCCAAGACACTGATCCATTATCATAGCTTCTTCTGAATTTCTTCCCAAATATCTCTGTAGACTTTACAGATCATCCTTAGTGAAGCCACGTTCCTCATACACTAAGAAACCAGAGCGATTTGGATTTGTTAGAGGGGCAGTTGAGGTGATAAGGACTATTGATCATACATTCGAAAGTGAAGCGGTCAGCACTCTTAAAACCCCACAGAAGCAGAATGAGTTGTTTGCTGTATGAAGTATATGTAAATAAAAAGAAAAATGACCAAGCCCAGAAACAAAAAAAGTTACTATGTATTAATAGATTAAAATCAACTCTGGGAACATACCATCTGACTCTTACTGGATATCTCTTCATAGAGGATATAATTTTTCCCACGAACAATCTATTTGAATAGGTTAGTAACGTACAATACTCATTCCTGTTTCACTGAATCACTCCTATCTAAGTTCGCCGTCAATTACCATAGAATGAAAGGGCCTGTTCATTGCGTGACTTGTTCTTTGTTGGTGAAATGCAGCGTCACGGTAGAATGGGATTCACCATCGCACTAGGCATGAGAGATGAGAGAGCAGAAAGTTATCTCATACAATCCATAATTAGCATTTACTCTTCCTCTGAATGCTATTCTACGAAAAATTTTAAATACAATTACACCAGCTTTCCTTTGACACTTTCAACAATACGAGATGTTTCCCACAATTTTCTACGTAATATTAATGGGAGCAATATTGATAAAAACAAAAGAAAAATTTCTCTTGTACACTTCTAAAAAACGTCTTTTTATTCTTAATTTTTTTGCAATTCTGTGTGAGTATTTGCATATCGCCTGCTGACAAAAATATACAAATGCGAAGAGGAAAAAAGTCTTGAAATCAGCATTGTTTGGTACGAGTGAATTTCATCTTGTAAGGCTTGGTTTTAATTTTTCATTTGGTGCAGACAATATTTCATATGACTTGGATAAGTTTTAAGTTCGCATTTAAAATCAATTGGCAAGGATTTGGAGCACTTTTAGATATCTTCGTATGTATTGAGAGATGAAGACTAACAGTATAATAACTTCAAGGTAAGAAATTTTTGAATAAAAGCTCCAAAGTAAATAAATTTTAAATTTTTGCTCATAACAGATTTAGAAAATATCTTTGAAATCAAAATATACCAGTTCAATTGCTAATTGCTGGCATCCTGGCATATAGATAATGAGTCATTCTCTTGATTTGGGGGTCCCGGTTTCGAATCCTGGTTAGGGCATGGTTTTTTTTCGGTGTCCTATCTGTAAGGTGAGTGAAGTGCCTCCTGTAAAAGGGGGCTGTGCAAGAGATTGTCATGTGGTTGTCCTCTTATGAGCTACAAATCAGATTTCTGGCCTGGGGTGGTCAGGGCTCATACACCAAGCTACATGCACCCTCCTTCCGTTGTAAAGCGGAAAAGGTATAATCATTATCAACTTGCAAATTAAAAAAAGGTAGGAGAAATTATTACTTTTTGCTATAAAAGAGATACGAAGCAAAAATATCTAGTTATAAATGGATTTACTTAAAATTTTGCAGTTTGTTCAAGAAATATATTATTTAGTTCTTGAACTAAACAATCAGAAATACCCAATATTAAACAATTTCTTTAAATATTGGGTTTAAACTGATAAATAATATGAAATTTTCAATTTTTTTCAACATTGTGAAGCGTTTAAACATCTATAGAAATTTTCTAAATGAATAGCTTATTCATTCTCTTGTTCTGAAACTGCAGAACATATTGAGAAATTATTACATTTAATTTAAACAAAGAACTTGTATTAGATTTTGATTTGAGGTTTTCAGTTAGAAAATTATATCAGATTAGAAATTGAGAAAATAGCTCTAAAACGTATTTAAATGCAATCATAAGAAGTCATGGCAACTTCATAAAATATATTACAAACAAAATTCAGAAGATTCTATAAATAAACCTATTCTAATCTTAAATTTTAAAAGGTTTCATAACTTATTTAAAAAAAACTTTCTTTAAATTAGTAATGCACAGAACGCGAAGGCCAAGAATGACAACAGCGATATCTCAGACTATTACATCGGAGGTCATATTTTCATTTTTATTTATTATTCACATAAAATATGTAAATAAATAAATAAATTGAAAAAAAGTATGATTTTACTATGATAAGTAAAAAGATAAGCAAAGAGGAAAAGTGTTTGCATGCTATTGTGTATGATTGTTTAATGTAAAATGACTTTCAAGTCCTGAATGAATTTCCTTTGGATTTGCTTATAAAATGATAGTCACTAAATCGTATGGGTTTTAGGATCAGAAGAATTTGAAGGAAATCTTCGATCATGATAGTCTATAAACTCTATAGGTTAAGAGAATGATTTAAAATAAATCTGAAAAATGCTTAACAATGTCGAGAAAATGGTTTATAAAAATAAATTCTTAATTCTTATAATTTGCAATAAAAATCAATATGATTTGACCCATTTTATTTAAAGCCATGATATCCTTTCAAGTTGTTAAAAAATAAATCAGCATAGCCTATAAACTGTATAGATTTTATGATGAAAAGGATTTGAAAGAAATTTCAGAGATGCTTTAATAAAAGCGAGCAAATACTTTATATAGAAATAAATTATTAACACTTATAACATATGATAAAATTTAATATGACTTGGACCATTTTAATTGGTAAATTGGTAAAACTAAATAAATCATGATAACCCCTAGAACTAGGGGTTATAACTATAGACTTAATGAAGAGACTGATTTGTAAGAAATCTGAGAGATGCTTCACAGCACCAAGTAAATAGTATATAAAGAAATAAATCATTATTTCTTATAATTTGCAATAAAAATTAATAGGATTTGAGCAATTTTATTTTAATCCTTGAAATAATTCAAGTTGGTAAAACTAATTAAAATCAAAAGAATATCATGCCATTTTATCATTTTATTATCGATTAACTAAAATGCAAGCATACATATTATTGATGAGACACTAAAAGGGTCAACACCTTCCTGACATTTGATGCAATCTTAATAACGCATTTCTACATTTCATTTATGAAAATGAAAGACGTGCAGAATTTTTAAACCTCATTAAATTTCATACAAGTCCGCAAACACGTTAGGCATTATGGAATAGTGAAAAGATCTGAGTTTTCGGCCAGAAGTCTCCGGTTCAAGTCTTCGCTAAAAATTCATCGTGTATGTGGATTGAATCTGAAGCCATGGGTCAACGTTTTTCCATTACTTTGATGCGGAAATGGGGAGATGGGGTGCCAGCTCAGATGTTGTTCTATTCGTTCAAAATTACGAAGTTCTTCCCAAAAACATGTAGTGAAAATAATATCCTGAACAGAAATCTAAAGAAAGCAAATGGTTAGGGGTATGAATCATCTAGTAGAATTTCATTTATCATTTTTCCATGCTCTCAGACATATCTGTCATTAAATCTGAATGGCTACTGATTAGCACTGAAGAGTTCAATTAACAGACTTTAGCAATTAGTATAACGAATATGGCAACATAGATTTCCATTTTTAAAAAGGAGTTTAATGTTTTTTTTCTGTCTGCAAAACATGATGTTGTTGATACTTATGGCACTTGCCTATGGAGAAGCTCCCCGCTGATACAGAAGCAGATTTAAGTCAAAAGGAGCGTCTCTTGTTTTTTCAAGTAACGCCAACTAGAGCCAAGAGTACGACTTAGCTACACACTGACCACATTTGCTTGCATAGCCCTTTTTTACAGGGGGGCATAATTAACAGACTAATATCTCATAGATAGCACACAGAAGAACAACCATGCACGAACCGGGACTGAGAAAACACGAGGAAGACGCGCGACCTCTGTGCCAGAAAGCCGGCATGCAAAACATATAAATGGGAATTATAATTACCGTTTTAATATTTTATGGTTATCAACGCTTTTGGACACACTAGCAGGGGCACACGGGGCAGTTGCCCCAGACCCTTACATAAGTGAGGCCCCAAAGGGAAAGTAGTTTTCTTTTAATGACTTTAGGAATTAAATTAATTAATTAATTTTTTTATTTTTATTTATTAAATTTAAAATTTAACTATTTAAATTTTATTAAATAAATTTAAAATTTAATGAATGAATTGTTTTATTATTTTATTTTAATGATTTTTAGAAATTTATTTTCCTTCTTTAATGAACATTCTTCATTACTTAAGTAGTGAAGCCGAGGGGGGCCCCAACGAAGTTTTTGTCCCGGGCCCCAACTAGGTTAAGTCGGGCCCTTCACTCTGGTGTCTAAAAGGCATCAAAATAGACCGAAGCAATATTAGTGCTCAATATTTTGTAACAATAATTATGTTTAGCTACAATATTGGAAGGTTATTTTATGACCACCATATTTATAAATATATAAATTACTGTGAAAGGCGAGTAAGGGGTAAATGTCAATATCCTCAGGTGAGCGCTAACATTCTCGTCGTCTTTGGGATGCATCCAAAATATTAATTAAATATTAATATTTCTTTTTTAAACAGACACTTGTGAACATTTAAAGTGAATCCTAAAGGTAAATGTGGAATAAGAATAAGTTTGTTAAGTTCAGATGAACTACATTTTTTAATCATACCTTATTAAAATGTATCAGGATCAGGGGCCGACTTAGCCTAATTGGGGCAAGTGGCAAAAACTTCTTTGGACTCCCTTCCCCCTCCCTCCGCTTCACTACTTCGGTAATGAAGAACTGGAATTTATGGACATATTTAAATCTTTTACCTCATTATGGATATATAACAAGAAAAGTGATTAGAATAAAGTTTTTATTCGATTCGTCCCACTCCTCTGATGTGGGGGCCTGGGGCATCAACCCCGTATGTCCCTGCCTTAGTCAAGCTCTGTTGGGAGATCTCTCTCTGTTCAAATAGATCGGAGTTTAAATAAGTTTGAGTATAAATAAACCGAGAATGTCCGTATTTAATAATGGCTGATTAATTTTTTTTAAATCCTTTAATTCATTTGAGAACTATATAGGTACATAATACATTCAATCAAAATAATATTAAATTTTTTATATTTATTTAAAAAAATTGAGCATTTTTGTGAACAATGATGCTGTTTATTTGGAAGATTTACTGTAGAATTTTTGCGTTCGAATTACTCTATAAAATTTCTTTAAAAACATTTTAAATTCATTTTTTTAGGATTATTTTCTAAATTAATAAAAAAATTTAAAAATTATAACTAATAATTAGCAATTTGTTTAATATACATATTAATTTAATTCTTTGAAAATTATAACTAATGCTTCTTTAAATTAAGCTGCTTATTATTTATTACTCACATACTCTTTTTTATCACTATTAAATATAAAAATCAATCCGTACTGCTATTTCATTACAAATTCGTTGTTTTCTCACGCGATACTTTCTTTTAGATTTGGGTAACTTAAAGTTTTGTGTGTAAAATGAAAGCGTATAGACTTGTGAGACAAGTTCTAATGTACTTGCAACCATGTATTCTTTTTTTTTCTTTCCGGAACCCCCCCCCCC
>JAOUZG010010129.1:0-12850 GCA_026289955.1 Argiope argentata | reverse complement strand
GATAAAAAAATTAGAAAATCTGGATGTAATTTCACGATGCTATTCATACAGATGATGACTGCGCAAGAGCACGAGGTCGGGAGCTCATTTTTCAATTACATTTTCAATATTTTTATTTAAAATATAACATTTAGAATTATGAAATTTGGTAGATTTCGAAGTATATTATTATAAATATGAAGGAAAAAAAGAAAAATATTAAATAAATAAATTGTGATGTCGGGTTCCAGACCCGAACTGAAGACCAACGAAAAGTGAAAAATAAAGGCCCTCATTTTAACCATTCAGCCACGTATTCGTCGATCGGCGCAGCAGTCTAAAATTCTTAATAATTCATGAAAAGGTTTAAGAATCTTGATAACAAAAATTAGAAAATCTGGATATAATTGCACAATGCTATTCATACAGATGATGACTGCGCATGAGCATGAGGTCGGGAGCTCAATTTTAAATTACATTTTCAATATTTTTATTTAAAATATTACATTTGGAATTATGATATTTGGCAGATTTCGAAGTATATTATTATAAATATGAAGAAAAAGAAGAAAATATAAAATAAATAAATTGTTGTGTCGGGTTCCAGACCCGAACTCAAGACCAACGAAAAGAGAAAAATAAAGGCGTCTCATTTCAACCATTCAGCCAGGTATTCCTCGGTCGGCGCAGCAGTTTTAAAATTCTTAATAATTCATGAAAAGGTTTAAGAATCTTGATAACAAAAGTTAGAAAATCTGGATATAATTGCACAATGCTATTCATACAGATGATGACTGCGCATGTGCACGAGGTCGGAGGCTGAAATTTCAATTACATTTTCAATGTTTTCATTCAAAATATTACATTTGGAATTATGAAATTTGGCAGATTTCGAAGTATATTATTATAAATATGAAGAAAAAAAGGAAAATATTAAATAAATAAATGGGTGTGTCGGGTTCCAGACCGAACTCAAGACCAACGAAAAGTGAAAAATAAAGGCTCTCTTTTTAACCATTCAGCCACGTATTCGTCGATCGGCGCAGCAGTCTAAAATTCTTAATATTTCATGAAAAGGTTTAAGAATCTTGATAACAGAAGTTAGAAAATCTGGATAAAATTGCATAATGCTATTCATACAGATGATGACTGCGCATGTGCACGAGGCCGGAAGCTCATTTTTAAATTACATTTTCAATATTTTTATTCAAAGTATTACATTTGGAATTATGAAATTTGGCAGATTTCGAAGTATATTATTATAAATATGAAGAAAAAAAGAAAAAAAAATATTAAATAAATAAATTGGTGTGTCGGGTTCCAGACCCGAACTCAAGACCAACGAAAAGTGAAAAATAAAGTCGTGTCATTTTTACCATTCAGCCACGTATTCCCGATCGGCACAGCAGTGTAAAATTCTTAATAATTCATGAAAAGGTTTAAGAATCTTGATAACAAAAGTTAGAAAATCTGGATATAATTGCACAATGCTATTCATACAGATGATGACTACGCTTGTGCAGGAAGTCGGGAGCTCAATTTTCAATTACATTTTCAATATTTTTATTCAAAATATTACATTTTTTAATTATGAAATTTGGCAGAATTTGAAGTATAATAGTATATATATGAAAAAAATGAAAATATTAAATAAATAAATTGGAGTGTCGGGTTCCAGTCCCGAACTGAAGACCACCGAAAAGTGAAAAATAACAGTGTGCCCTTTTAACCATTCAGCCACGTATTCCTCGATCCTCGCATCAGACTAAAATTTTTAATAATTCATAAAAAGTTTCAAGAATCTTGATAACAAAAGTTAGAAAATCTAGATATAATTGCACAATGCTATTCATACAGATGATGTCTGCGCATGTGCACGAGACCGGAAAAACAAATTTCTATTACATTTCCAATACTTTTTTTTAAATATTACATTTGGAATTATGAAATTTGGTAGAGTTTTCTCTATATTAGTATAAATATTGAGAAAAATTACAAAAAAAATATTAAAGAAATAAATTGGTTTGTCGAGTTAGAGATCTAAACTGAAGTCTTCTGAAAAGTGAAAGTGTGTCGTTTTAACCATTCAGCCAAGTATTCCTCGATCTACACATCAGTCTAAAATTCTTAATAATTCATGAAAAGTTTTAAGAATCGTGATAAGAAAAGAAAGAAAATCTGGATATAAATGTACAATGTTAAGCAAACAGATGATAACTGCGGATGTGCAAGAGGTCGGAAGTCCAAATTTGAATTACATTTTCAATATTGTTAACGAAAATAAATTTATTTGGAGTTACGACATTTGGTCTATTTTGCTGTATTTTAGTATAAATATTTAGAAAAATCATATTTTTTTTAAAAAAAATATTAAATAAATAATTTGGATTGTTTGCCTACAGAATCGAAGTGAAGTTCACAAAACACAATAAAGAACAGCCTGTCATTCTACCCATCAAGCCACATATTTCGTGAAATGCACAGGTCTAATATTCCTTATAATTTATATCAAATTTTAAGAATATTAAACTTTTACTGGCGACTCTCTAGATTTTAATGTTGTTTTTTCGTAACAAATTATTTATGAATAAAAAATGGTTCCCTGATATTAAAATTTGGTCCTAATGAATGTATTAGCTAATTAATACTGTCGGATTGGGGAGAACCTAGACACTAAATTAATTAAAAAGAGTTCGGATTGTCTTTTGTCTTGTTACTTTTGGGGTTATAGTGAGGAATTTGTCTTATTGACATATTATTCCCTTTGTTTAATATTTCGAAATAGTTTGTCCACATGTTTTTGAAAGTATTTTTGGAGCGTAGGTAGTTTAAGATCTTTTGATGATGATGATGATGATGTCGTGCCCGCTTTTTACCGCAGAATGAGGGGTGCAGTAGCTTCTGAGGGTATGAACCCCTGAGCACCCGAGGGCAGAAGCCTGACTTCCAGCTCATGTGAATATGAAACACACACACATACGCTTGCACAGCCCCTTTTTACAGGGGGGGGGCACATTCACCCATCTCACAGATAGGTCACAAAGGAACAACCATGCCCGAACCGAGACTCGAACCCGGGACCTCCTGAACACGAGGCAGATGCGTTACCTCTGTGCCAGCAAGCCGGCTTAAGATCTTTTAATACATTTTAATTTCATATGAAGTAGTTCATATTCGTTTTTTTCTGGTGATCATATTTCGTTTTTTTCTGTCGATTATAATGAATCCACTGTTTTTTTACTCACGATTGATTGAGAGAAAAATAAAATTATGGGATGATATTCCGAATTTTAAATAATGTGTTGTTACCAGAAATGTTTATTACAAATTATTCTGTTCAAAATTCATTATCGAAATCTTTCGGAAAAAGGGAATAAAAGAAACAAACCGCAACTAGAACAACCCTTAGTCTGAACTTAGCAATAGGAAATTTTAAATTAAATTTGTGGAAATCAATATTTTAAACTCCTACTGGAGTAAAAGAAGTGAAATCTTGAACCATTCATTTTGCTATATTTTATGAGTAATAAAATTCTTAAATTAATTTTATTACCTACTTTTAAATTTAATTTTAACTATTAAATCATAATATATTTATTTTTATGAACGTTCATTTGATAGAGAAAGTACCATCTAGATGCTCGAGAAATTTCAGATTTTTTAATATTTATAAATTCTAAAACTTTAGATTCTGAAAAATGCAACTAAAAAGGTATCAAATACTATTTCATTTAATATATACATGCAAATTATTTTAATCAAAAAGAACTCGCAGATTATAAGAGGTTATTTCACCGAAATCGGAAGAATTTGTATTTTAAAGACGGTTAATATTCCAAATTATATCAATTGTTTTCAGTATTTCACACATTTAGATTATTTCTTTGAGACCCATATTGTGATAAAACAACTTACAATAAGAAATTATTAAGAAAGCTCTAATCGAAGAATAATATTTTAATATTATTTCAAACTAAAATATTTTTTATAAAAAGAATATTACATGTACATAATTTTAATTTACTTATTGTTAGATAAAAATACTTCTTTTCCCGGTCTCCTAAAATACAGTCTGCCGTTACACAAGATGGCGAATCTTCGCATGCACCAGGGAAGCATACTGCATCATGTACTATCGAAGGAAAATTCTTATCTATCTTTAGGCAAATTTAAATAGAAAATAGGTTCAGTAATACAACACCGAACTCATTCCAAGTTTTTGAAAAGTGCGTTTTTTTTTCCAAAATTAAGGACCTCAAATTTATTTATTTTCGATGACTGAACATGCAAGTAGATTTCAGCTATAAAATCAAATGTAAATAAATCCGATTTAAATACATTGGAATTTCTATGAACGCAATAATGGAAAGATTCAGGAAAAGTTTCAATTTAAATTTTTCTACTATATTTCTAGAGCATAAGCATTTTTCTAATTTCTATTTATATCATCCGTTATGAACCTATAAAATAAACTTATACTTAAAAGTGAAACTAATAAGATGATATAAAACAAAGGATAAAAATAAGATTCTATTAATTCTCATGCATTTATAATTTCGATCAAACATTCTTCAGGCCACTTGGTTGTATCTACAGTCTTTAAACAAGTGTAAGAATTTATTTTGAGGAGTGACTTTTAGGAAATTTAAAACTTGTCAAAACAAATATTCCGAAAGAGATAAGAATGCTCGGTAATCAAATACACAATAGAATTTTAGATAACAAGCTTTATTTGGAATTTTAATGCACAGAAATTGATCGTTTACATGAGTATTACAACAGAAATATCTAATATTACTGAAACGAATCAAGAATTCAGTACAATTATCCAATTAAATTTCAATTAACGTCAAATTGCCATTTTATACAATTAACTTGACAAGAATTCAAGAAGTTTTAAAAATCATTCATTTAACATAAAAACGATATTGAAATTGTAAAATTTAATACAAGTATTAAATTAATCTATAACCAAAGAAATATTTACATAATTTGTTATTCAGTTGTACCTAGAGTATAGTAAAAAAATTCACTGTAAGATTTTTTAAAAAGCCTAATTAAACTCAGAAATTGAGAATTTAATAATTAAATAATTAAGATTAAAAATTGAAATTTTTAATGAAATTTGATAATTCTAAATTCCGAATTTTCTAGTATTTTATTAAGAGTATTTTTTAAGAGGCAAAAAAAAGCAATCTACATTATTCAATATTCATCGCATCCATTCACTTTTGTTCACTCAACAAATATTTTAGTATAGTACAATAGATTTCTTTTAGAATTTAGAGATTCATACTAGTCATGCGAGAAGGACATTTTCTGCGAAGGCATATTGATCCTTGTGATGATCAGTCGCAACGATCAAATGCTTTCGAAGAATCGAAGGATATTTTGATTGACTGGCCGGCCGAGTCAATCAAAGTATCCTCTATCCGCGGAGGTACACATTTAAGCAAAATTAAAGGCCGAAACAGTGAGTTTTAGAAGTCACTACGAAATATTTAAAGCTTATTATTAATTTTATAACTATTACACTTGTAGTTTTAATTTTTAAATTTAACGAGAAAAATCCTACATTAAGTAACTGCAAATGGATGCAACGAACAGAATCTAATTTAATAAGTTATAATTTTTTCTGTGTTAAAATTAATTCCTAATGGTATCGTGCTTTTAAATTTCTATTCAGAAATTTTCTATGATTTTTATGATTAATCTAACCTAAAAACCAATGAGAAGAGAATAAAGCATTATCGTATCACATAATTTAAGAATAGTTACAATTTTCATAAATGTTATTGAAGATTCAATATATGAGCATAAAACATCTTTTTAATGCATGACACTGTTTCAAGTAGGTAAACACATAACTAAAACATGAGCAATACTTATTGAAAATATTGCTAGAATTTCAAATGATCGTAAAGATGACAAAGCATATCATGCATTTGTGGCAACTCGCTTGACATCCAAAAAGTGAAATTATATGAAACATTATCACAAATTTATAATAAATTTAATAAGAATGAAATCTTTATAAATAACTGCAAATGCATAAATGAAAACACAATATAACTACTAAAAATAACTACTACTACAATACAATGTAACTACTAATTTTTCTAATTTCATTTCAATAAAAATTAATGAAAACCAAATTTCTTTTTGTAAAATCTATAAAAACTTTCTGCAAACAATTAATGATGAGAAAAATATCTAATCGATTAGTAACAAAAATTAATATTGTAGAATCATAAGCCAATCGATTATGAAAAGAAATCTTAAAAAATGCTCTACTATCGTAATGAAGCAACCTGTATTTACAATATTGCATTAAGAAATGTATCAAATATTAAGGACAATTTTAAAACAAGCAATTGCAATTCTGACAATCGTTGCGGCTCCTGCTTATATATTTTGAATCAATGATAGATTTACTTGATTTTTTAATAAGGGATTGCTGTTAAAAACGATGTTTTAAAAAGAATTTTATACTTTGAGATAAGTTATTTTGATCTTGTTGGAAATTGAGACTTTAGATAGCTATCAAAAATGAAATACTATCAAATTTTAATTTATTTATATAAACGTTCATTAGTCTAGAAAGGTTTAAAAAAATGATTGTTTCCAAAGTAGTAGAATAGAAAAGTATAAGTAAAGGAGTAGTATTTTAATACATTTTGGTACATTTTATACCCTATAAACTGATACATAACAATTGCACATCGTACATTCTAAGCACTTTAAGCTTTTGCAAGTTCAAAAAGAATTATTGCATTCGTTGAAATAATTCTACAAAAATATATAAATATTCAACATCTGAAAAATAAAAGGATAAAACATCGCAGTATGCATTGATATCAAATACTACACACGCATCCACTATGCAGATCATTAATAATAATTTAGTGCAAAACACATTATAGGATTCGTCTATTATGATTTTACGAAGTGCACGTGTCGGATCTCCATTCAATATTTCATTAAAATGGATCCACTTCCAGCCTGCTGAAGATTCCAGATGTCATCCTTTGCACCATGACCTTTTTAATCAAAACATGTCGATATCTGAAAAGATTAAATATTCTAATTAATATAAATCTGAAAATACTAAGAAAAATTTTAAATGCTGGAGTAGAAATGCCTTATTTTTGCTCTGTAAATCAATGATTCGCTTTAATAATTTACCATTTCGTCATTAAAAGAATTGAAAATCATTTTAGAAAGGTACATTTACACCCTCATAGCTTTGCTTATCATTTTGCAGGTGAAATTTACATTTATTTTCAAGTTGCATTTAAACCATTGAATAAATAAGAAATATTGATTCAAGAATCTGTCGTAGACTTCATTTAGTCTGGGGATTATAAGTGGTGCGAATAATGAATGTTCAAACAGACGTCCAATAACCGCAGTCATTGGTTCCACTTCCGAATAAAGTAGGTTATTTTGACAAGTCTTCAAAACGGTCGCAAAACTGTCTTGTGCTCTCAAAAAAGAAAAAAAATGGGACATAGGACAGAAAAAACATAGCCGAATGTTTCACTCGAAAAATATTTCTTTCGAAGGTTTGAAAACGACATTTTCTGGGTTACTTAAATATTTAAAAATAACCTTATTGATATTGGTATGTATCGATTACTTACTACGACTAGCGGAGATAACATTTTATATATTAACCGCAATATGTTTGATTCATTCTAAAATGAATGAGCTAACTGGAGGGCGAACCAAAACGCGATTCAAAATTCCAAGGCTGTGAGATATGTAACTATAACATGTGGGAGGTTAACTTCCAGGAAATTACTATTTAAGCATCATAAAGATGACTCCAAATAAAATAATTCTTAAATGTCAAATCTTTATTTTTATTATAATTCAGGAACTCGTGATGAATTTAAGCACAATGTATAGAGTATGTGATTATAGTATCGAAAAATCCGTATGATACGAAATACTCATGTTTTATTCCTGAAAAATAGGATCAATATGTTATCTATCCTATTAATATAACAAATAAAATTAAAAGTACATTTTTAATAATTGGTAGTCAATCAAATGATTGTATACAACATTCATTGATATCGTAGCTTTGCACGACTTACCGAAATCACTTGATTGCGATTCTTTCTTGGGCATCTGGCATCCTTTGTACGTAGAACTTTTTAACTGGAACTCCAAAGGCAATTCATTCTGCAGAGAGGAACACCCAGGTGCTGTTGTTCAAATTAAGGACATCAGATGTTTTATTCCCGCAATGCTTTGTTGTAGAATCAAATGCAGATGTGTTGACCTCGTTGTTGATTGAGACGACGTTCCGTTTCGCTATTTATTTATAACTAAAGTGGTGAAAACGGATGCTATAGCACAAGTTCTTGCCGACATAACTCCAAGTATCGCATTTGTTCCTTTGTTGTTTCACTACAACATTACCAGAAGAAATCGCAATGGTTCTTATCTATCCCACAGACATTTTAAATCCTCATAAGTCTTTCCTCGTCAATTAGAAGCCACTTGTTAGGAATATGGAGATATCATAGACATTTCTTTCTCTTAATCTTCTGTGCCGATTGCGTTGAGGTTCGATAATTAGTGAGAGATAGATGAATTTTGAGCTTGGTTTAATATTTCAAGCTTTTCAGATATATCAATTAAGTCTTGTAGATCTCCGTCGATAATACACCTTTAAAATGGTAAAAATTCCTATAACCTATTGAAGGCTCCCGATATTTTCTGTTGAGACGATCATTTCGGTCAAAACTTGTAAATATCTGGAAAAAATTAAATGATTTAAACCAATGGATATGAAACCATCCATCAAGAATGCAGTTAAATTCAGAAATATAAGTAATTTAGTTGTGCTCCTTCAATTTCCATTGGTAATTTAAAACTGAAAAAGAAATTGAGATTTCATTCATGAAAAGAAATGAGTTAAGGATTTTAATTAGAAAATCTCTTAAAGCTTGGATCTGTTGATCTTTCCTTTAAAAATAAAAATATTCGTATCAATTGTAATAAATCTGTAGATATTTTCTTTTCAAAAAAGGCTCCTGTTATTTTTTTTTTGAAAAATAAGCGTATTTTAGAAGTTAAATAGACCACTCAACTTATTAATTTTCCTTCAAACACAATTGATTATATACTATATAAGGGTAAGTTTTATTCTTCAAAAATCAAAATGCTATTCAAAAAGGACCCACAACACACCTAGTCGTGAAACATGCTTTTATTTTTGTCGTCAGGTTTCAATTCAGATTTTAAAGGGTATCTTGTTCATATGCTTGAAAAAATATGAATTGCATTAGCCTACCAAAAAAAGCCTATTAACTTATAACCAATAAATTAAGAATCGAAAAAAAAATTTACTGGTTTTTCTAATGTTTATTATTTCTGTGATCATTCGAGAAAGTAAGATTCTCGCCAACAATACGGAGAAAAAATAAACTTACCAAAAAGTGATTTTTTCCCTATAATAAATGTTGGAATAGATCCAAAACCTTCCTGTCCTATCAATATTTCATTAGCAACGATGACATCACATGCCGACTCCATTTTAGGCAGTTAATTACTTAAAACTGTAAGCATAGAACTGAATTTCTTGGCAGGACTTTGCAATCCCAGCAATTTTTATGTTGGAAAGTATCTGAAAAATTATTTTTATATAACTTTCCAAATATGTTTAACATTTATTGTAGCATCCAGAAATTTAATAGACGAACCTATTATATTGATTTATAAAAGCAATACCAGTTTTTTCAGTCTAATGCAATGCGAAAACTTACTTTATCCTTGGAATTGGTGTTTAACATCATTTTCCCCAATCATAATTGGGATAGATAGATGACATATATATTGAACTGAGAAAATACTGATGCTTGACATCATGGCTTTTGAAACAAAACGTTATCGATACATTGTCAAGTTGTCCAGCCGAAGGATAACTGAAAAAATGAAATGAATGAATTTTTCTAGTACTAATTAAAACACGAGAAATTAAATGAATATATTTAATTTTTTTCGATGTGATAATTAACAGAGAGAGCATAACTTACCAATATTACTTCTGTACAAAATTGATAAAACCATTTCCCAGTCATCTGCTATCTATATTAACAGCTGAAGAGACAGTCGCTCTAATTGCCAGAAATAACTTTATTTCATTGTCTCACTAAAGACAACGGTCTTCATCGAACTGCTCCAATAATAATTGCCTTCGAATTTTCTTCGTTGATTTATTTGATGTTACATTTCACTTAAATGTGTGAAAACTTTAATAAATCCAAAAACTTGGATTTAAACTAATTCACTAGTACAAGATCTGTTACCATCTTCTTAATTTTACACAAACAATTGGCCAAATTCATATTAATTTGTTCTTCTCAGTTGTAGAAAACGGGTCAGGATAACTACCGTCACGACTCTTTCCTCGGTTTTACTAGACCATACCATGTAAAATCCATATAATTGCTGAATTCAAGTCGTCTAGAATTCCTATGCATGGAATATCCAGATATTAAGAATGTTTCTTCCGCATTCATTCCAAGCATCAAATGGAGATTTTAATCCAATTACAAACTTTCAAGTAGTTAAAAATACTTTAAAGAAAAACTGCTAGGGCTTATCATTTTAAATAGACTTTGAAATTGTTCTGGCGCAAGGTCATTTTGTAAGAAACTACTCCGAAATTTGAATATCAGAATACAATTGCAATTCTTGTTAGAAAGAAAAGTTCATCGTTTATAAAATTTCGAAGGGGAAAAAGTACATATACGGGATTATACCGTGCTTTTTCTGCATACAATAAACAAAGTTGCTCCCGAATAAAATGAACATTTTAAAGCAGCATGTCATTTTTTGAAGCTTTAGGAAAAGAGAAATTCACTTTCTTATATTTACATTCACAAAGTACCATGAGATTTTATGATTTTTTTTTCATTTCTTAATAGCTTCCTTTTAAGACGTTCCCAGCTTTTTTTAAACTCCAATGCCTATTAAATTAATGCAATTATCCAAGTTTTCCCGATCCTGTTATAACCACTTTTCATTCAAAAAGTAATTCAATTCCGCCTTTATTCCAAATACAAGGTTAATCAAAATTCCTTTTAGATGCGAAATTATTCCTAAATTATTGAATCAGAAAAGTGAAATCCGCTAAGCTACCCCATCCACCAGAAATTACATGTGTTCAGCTTCAAAAATCTCATCAAATCAGAATTGATCATTAAGCAAAAGCAAATCAAACTCGGATTTGTCTAAGGGATGTCGACTTGTTACTTCAATTAGAGAATTAGTTTGTATATAGAATATAAAAAAGATTAGGCATAAAAGATTTTCATAATATACGACACGGATTATCATTCCAAGATCGAGAAAGAGAGGTGGTTAGAAAACCGAAATGCTTCATAATTTAGTTTAATGGAAATGAAACCATCCTAGCTCTAGATAGCAAGAACTGCGAATTGAAATTTAAAATGCCTCTTTTAAGCGAAGTTGTGGCAATTTTGAAACTTATTTAGGATTAATTCCATTCAGAAGGTCATTGAACCCAAGGAACGATTAAGTGAAAAAATATCTTTGAATAACATTATTCGAAGAAACTACATATATTCTAATTAAATTCCATAAAATAAATATTTTTATTAAAATTTAATTAAGAATAGTATTTTTATAATAATCCGCTAGGGATAAGCTTTGGATTTTACGAAGTTCTGTAAGCGAATTCTTGATTTAATGGAAATATTAATTTGAATCCATACTGTTCTACAGAAAGGGTACATGAAATGGTGCGGATGGACCTTTCATGTAATCAAGAACCTTATTTTGTTATTGTATACAATTGTGGACTTGAGCAGAGAGTTTTAATTACAAAATCGATTCTGAAATAGAGTACAGAAATTTTATTAATTTGCTGTTGAAAATTTAATCATCATTTAATTTGCTGTTCAATATTTCTTCTAATTTAAGATTATTCTAACGCAAAAGGTGGGAACTCATAATTAATCATACCCATAAAAATATCCATATTCGAAGGTTGGTAGGATTGAAACACAATTTTTGGGATTTTTAAAGCGCATCATAATTGTTAAATCCTCTTTATTTTCAAATTTAAGCATTTTGTTATCAATTTTTTTCCACCATTTTTCTGCTTTCACGCGTTTTAAACTCTTCGATACCTGCAATCCAACTTTTGCTGAAGAGGTCGCTATTTCTAGCGCATTAAGCCAATGTGATACCGTTTCTCCCTTCACATTGTCCATTTCACCAATCCCATACACATGAACACAAACGCATTTTATAAACAGGAGCATTGTTCCCAAATGAAAATTCCTACTCGCATTTCTCACTCTATCTACACCCTCTTCAAGTCACTGCCTCCAACATCACCCCGGGTTAAAAATAGAGTAATTTACCTCACCGCCTCATCAACCATCTTCTTGATACCACAATTCATACATAACCCACGCCATCATAATTCATTCACAGATTACCGTTGCTATCAGCACCACCCTCGTAAATCAAACCCACACCATCAGATTCGTAATCACAATGTACATACACACCCACCCACTAACCACATCATCATCATCCCGGTAATCACAATTCACGCACTCATTACTTTCGTCACCTTCACCAGTAATCTGAAGCTGCAATCCATTCATTGCCCACGCCACCAACAACAACATTCCGATAACACAATTCATTCATTGCCCGTGCCACCAACAATATTCCGATAACACAATTCATTCATTGCCCACGCCCCCACCAACAATATTCCTATAACACCATTCATTCTTTACCCATGACGCCACAGCCAACAATATTCCGAGAACAATTTATTCATTAATCATGCCTCCACCAATTCCCTCTAGACAGC
>JAOUZG010010127.1:5160-17583 GCA_026289955.1 Argiope argentata | reverse complement strand
CACACACACACACACACACACACACACACACACACACACACACACACCGCGTATGTAATATTACCTGCTAATCCAATTTAAATTTTAATTAATTTTCTATTTCTTATTTTAAATTAGTCCATGTTTTTTATTCTAAAATTTTGTCTTATTTCCTGATTTATATCACATTTATTTAATTATTTCTAACATGTACTCTAAAAAGTTGCTGAATATTACAGTTCTTAGGCAGCTAAAGTTTGTATAAAAAAGGCGTAATGACCTTGGAATTTCTAAAAACACCTAAAATTCGCTTTTCTTAATCCATCTAAGAATTCTTTGGAAACAATTCCTTGTTAAAATTTCCTGAAGAAAAACACTAAGGGTAAAAAATGTCACTTCTCGTTTGCTTCTTCCCACTGACAAAATCCCACTTTTCTCATCTGTCTCGATGTACATAGAAACGTGTCATCGTTTCTCTCATTGCATTTTCGTATTTTCATTATTTTAACGATTAGTTTCTTAGTAATTTTCTACTTCATTCTTTCAAAGCATTTATATGAATAGTAACATAATGTCCTCCAGTGAAAAAATAAGATGAACTCCAATTTGTCTTCTTTTTGCTCACTCATTAACAAAATTGGGTTATATATGTAAGCAAAGTAATCGGTATTTTTTTTTTTTGTTTCAGAAATTCAAAACGACGTCTCGTATAGCCAGTAAAGTAACATATACCTATAGTAAAGTGATTATGCTGAATTTACAGCATCCCTATTGGGGTATCAGATAACAGGACCCCCTAGTGGGGAAATATAGTTATAGGGGGTAACTATATTTTAAAAATATAGTTAAAGAAAGATAGTTCTAGAAAAATAAATTAACTCAAAAAGTAAAGGAAACTGGGCTAAAAGCCCATGTCATGAAACCTGCTTTATTTAATTGTAAAAAAATAGGAAAATGTTTCGTGAAGTTATAAGTAAAACTAGCAGATATATTCATTATCAAAATTATGAACTTACCGTGATTTTAAAAAAAAGCAATTCATTCTAAAATTTTATTATCTATTCTTAGATAATCCCTTCCGATTGATGGATGTTTAAAGAGTCCTTTTATTGTTTTCGATTACTTTCTTCGTTGTGTAACTTTACCTCAGTATTCCGGAACTCGTGAAAATTACATGATGATATCCGTGAATATCTTTGGAATTCCATTATTTGTCATTATCAGCATGTATGTTATTAATTTTACAGGTAACAGCTGTTCATAATACTTATTGTATTTGAAGCACTCCGTATGAGCTATATGACATAATACACATTTTAATATGACTCATTAATATTTTGTAGGAACAATTACAGCAAAACAAAACATATATAGTTTCTTAGTAATAGAAATGAAAGAAAATTACTTCCCTGTTGGTTTTGGAATTTCATGTATTTTGTAGTTTTCTGGTAAAATGTCGACACATTCCTGTTCTTCTGAGCTGAAATATGAAAAATAAGACGTTGACATTATGTAGATAGCTTTGAGGCAATTATCTTGGCAAAGAATTTTCTAAATTATATGCGATTAATCTTAAAACCCTACTATTAATACATACTGTTAAAAATACATTCGGTGTATTTTAATGGACACTGTACCGGCATTTCCCAGGTACATCAGAACTAATATTTTAAGATAAGGCCATTTGATGGCGGTATGTTTTTTTTTAATTTTGTGTCTTATATTTTTAGATATCTAAAGTATTTTCTTTTGAATGCTTCTATAACAAAGCTGGCATCTGGAAATTATACAAAAGTATTATTAATTTCCAAATATTAAATGAAATTTTCTTTTTCTTTTTAATATCTATATTTGACTATATTCTATCTCTTTAACTGCAGAAGATGGGTAATATACATAAATAAATTCTTATCTATTTTGAAATTTTAATTTAAATTACGTTTGAAGCTGATCGTGAAATTCCTAAGTTTGAAAGTTATGGAAAGGCCGATAGCTGTACAGCTCAAACCTTGTGCAACAATAAAAAAACACTTGACCTAATACTTGAAATCATATCCAAGAGTGACAGGTCAGCAACTGCAATTCTTGAAAAGTGAAAAGAGAATGTAGAGCAGAATTTTCCCATTAGTACGTAAAAGCTTGAAGAAAAACTTAAAAATGCCAAGGAAACTAAATACCCCTAATTACATAAATTACAATAAAAGCACAGTCTTGAAGGGTTTCTAGTCAGTTGACTAGACAGGAAGCGAATCGTGGAATTGAGGACTTCAAAATTCTAAAGGAAAACTGTCAGAATATTTGAGTTTTCCAATGAATAATAACTTGCATCAAAAATTGAAGCTAGTTTGTACCTTAAAGCTTAGTAAAAAGCAAATTTTCTATAGCAAGTCTTCGAAATTCTTCCGAAAAACTTTCAGAATCTTTGATTTTTTCAACAAATATTAACATGTAACAAAAACTAAAAATATGTTTGAGAACCTCAAGTAATCGGGAAGAAATACAGTTGTCAAACAACTAAACTTTTTGTAAAAAGAGATAATTTGAATAAAATTTCATGATCGGTATTAACAGAAATTTAAACATTATTCTCTTAAAAGTCGGCCCTTGCCCTCTTCTCAGGTGATTTATCTGTCTTTTTTACAATCTATACTGTCCGCTGTTAGACAGGATTCTCAACAATAAGAAATATTCTCTTGGATTTGTTATAGAAAGTGTCCTCATTGAATAGCACAATAGAATCCACAAATTTTACTTCATCATTCCCTTGAAAATCGACCCTTACCCACTTCTCAGGTTGTTAATCTGTTTTTTAATCTTTACTGTCCGCTGTGAGACAGGATTCTCAAAAACAAGAAATAATCTCCTGGCCTTGTTATAGAAAGTGTCCTCATGGAATAGGACAATAGAATCCTGATATTTCACTTCATAATTCACTTAATAATCGACCTTTACCCCATTCTCAGGTGGTTAACCCTTTGCGGGCGGGTAGTTTTTAAAGTAGCGTATATACCTATATTTTTTATGCAAATATGCGTCCTCCACCCTCAAAGGGTTAATCTGTCTGTTTTGCACTCCATGCGGTCTGCTGTTAGACAGGACTCTCAATAATAAGAAGTAATCTCCTGGCCTTGCTACAGAAAGGGTCCTCATTGAATCGGACAATAGAATCTCTAAACAAATTAAAATTATTTAAATGAAATGATCTTTTATTACATTTTCTGTGCATTCTGTCATATGTTTTGCATCTGCAAATCTATGAAATAGTTTTTCGAATGTTGATCATTTGCACTAATGATGTCAATTAAATAGTAGGTATTGCCGGGGAATCGTTCATTTAACAAAGATATGATAAATCATTGCTAAACTTTAGTTTCTACTGTTTTGTTTTGTGCTTGTATTAAAATAAAATTCATTTTCAAAAATAAAATCACTTTCTCTGCTTCATAATATTTCAAACAGGAATCATTTCTAAAGAATAAATATATTTATAACAAAGAAAATTATTGAAACATGTTATCGAAAAAGTGTTTATAAAGATGAATACTTATTCTGATTAAATGTCTGCCATCTTGACATTTTTCTAATCCATTTGAATTACATTAGAGTTTACTGACAAGGAGAGATGGGAAGGGGTTGTGGGTTTGAATAAAACCTTGAGAAAAATCAGTATTTTGATTTAAAAACAACATTTCATATTTAATACACCCTTTATTTTGTTTTTTTATAAAGTCATGATCATTTATGCATAAAAGGGTATATTAATATTTATAATTCCACAAATATTTTTCTCTTTTATAAGTTTGAAACATATGTAATCATTTAAAAACTCGATTGATCTATTTAGAGCTATCGCAATATCTCGTTAAGCCAGAATGTTAAATGTTTGCTTCTTTCCATAGCTATAAAAAATTAATTAAGGTGAAATATTTATCATTATAAATAATTTCTTCAAACCTTTTGAATCGATTATATTTTTAGAACTTTTTTTAATCCTTTACGGTCCTATTTCGAGTGTGACAACATTCAAGACTGTGCATGATTTTGACGTTTTATTTATTTATTTTTCAAATTTAATTGTTAAAAACGCCTACATAATGGTTAAGAGATGTAGATTAATTTGTCAAAGAAATTCGACCTAAAAGAATTATGTATGTTTATTTTTCATAGAGATAAACAAATCTTTGTATTAGGTGAATAATTTTGCAGCTAATTATTTTTCGGACTGCAAAGGGTTAAATTTTGCGATTTATCAATGAACATTTTCAAGAAATTACTTTTCATACTAGGAAGAAAAAGCATTAATACTTTCTATAATATTTTATCAGCCATGAAATGTATGTTTTATAGTATAATTGCATATTAAAACTCATTCACGTAAAATAAAAGTTACTGTTTAATTTCAGAAATTTTCATTCAGAAAATGTAAAAGAAGGTACAATTTAAAATAAAACAAAAATTTAAAAAAATTAACTGCTAGTTTTAAAAACATAGCAATAGCAGTTAACTTTTATTATGCTTATTCCTTGAAAACAAATTATATAAATTAAAATGGGTATTTTCATCATGCAAATTACATAAATTTTTAATTCATAATTTTGCATGATTGTAGTAAATTAAAATATTAAATTCAATTGAAATGTTTATTATACTGTGCAACTTTACCATCCGATAATTTGCTGCATTTAATTATTTCTCTACAATATTTATTGCCAATTTTATTTTTTACAAACGATAATTATACAATAATTTCAATTTTTAAATATGCACGGAAACTTAAGGAATATTTAAATGAAGTATTTTCCTTAATTTGATATCAAATTGTATTTTAAAAAATTCAAGAGGAAAATTGAAATTTCATACGTGTTTTTAAGTCTAAAACATACTTGTTATCTTTTAAAATACATATCAAAATCTGAGAAATTAAAGCATTTAAGGATTATGGAAATTAAGCATTAAGGAAAAATGAATAAACGTGCCCATACTAAAACGTTTCCATTATTTAATGAATAAGAAATAAAGAATAAATCTAAAGTTTTACGAATCAATTAAATTGGGACCAAAATTCTAATGTATTCAAGTATCAGAATAAGAAAAAAACCAGAATCAAATTAATCAGATTTTTAAAATAAATAAAAAGATTTTTTTTAAAACGAAAACAGCAAATTTTTCAAGTTTGCAACACTACTAACAAAGAATGTTAGATAATATTATCAGATTAATATATTTTCAACAAAGAATATTAGATAAAATATTTTCTTTATAGATTTGATATTAAATTAATCTATTTTTTTAATTTCTAAAAAAATTTCAACTTTTTATATTAAACTGAGCTTTAAAGTAAATTCATTTTCAGAATAACACAGTTTGTTGGTTAATGAGCTTTGTAGAATTTTCGGTAATCGTCATATAAAAAATTCTTCAAATTGTGCTCCATTTTGAAAAAAAAAAGGATTCATTGCCATCATATGTTTCAAATTGCTTTTATTCTATTTTCAGCAATTACAAATAAAATTCTAAATCTTCCAAAAGCAAACTTAAGATCTTAAACAATAATTTATATTATAAAATATTTCATTTTGTACCTAACTTTAATGATAATTCCACACATAATTATCTGTTTTTTTATACTGTGTGATAACCGGGAGATTTATTGCCAATGAATGTGAAAAAAAATTAACTCTTTTTGTCGTCTGCACCTTTTAATTCTAAAGAAATTAACAATTCTTTCCTATCAGAATGCAATTAATTATTTAAAATGTAAACGAATTTTTGGAAATAACATTTGGAATTCAATAATAAATTAATTTTAGGAAAGAAATATGCAATCTAAAAATTAGTTTTCTCTTTTTATAGTTTTAAATAGAGATTATTTTTTATGTATTATTATTACGTTTTTCATTCGTTTGGA
This sequence comes from Argiope argentata, assembly GCA_026289955.1. Taxonomy (NCBI): domain Eukaryota; kingdom Metazoa; phylum Arthropoda; class Arachnida; order Araneae; family Araneidae; genus Argiope; species Argiope argentata. Next base: position 11,696 of record JAOUZG010010127.1, on the reverse strand, counting down.
GATCTTTTCGATCGTCTGAGGGAATTCGAATTTAAAGGACAACTATAATTATTTGTTTTATTTGAAGGTAGTTAAACAAAACATGAACTACACAGAAAATTGTGGAAGTTGACTATCAATTATATTTATGCCTAGTGAATATTATTAGTCAATTAAAAAATATTGTAAAAGTTTAAAAAATATATTTCTTAAAGAAATAATTTCTAATTTAAATATGAGACTTCAGAATTTAAAACTAATATAATTCAACTAGAATATTAATTCCTATATTTGAAATAAAATTGTCCTTAATTTCATTCTATTTAACTAAATTTGCTAAGATAGGCAGTAAAACAAAAAAAACAGCTTAAAATAGCTAATAAAATTTAAAAGATTTTTTTTTAATTTCCCTTTTTTAATAGCCGGAGAAAATTGAAAATACACCATAAAAAAAGGACTTACCGAAAACCTGATGTTGTTGAACAATCTGCCACAAAATTTGATGCACATAATGTCAAACTCACAAAAAATAGTTTACCAGCTACGCAAAAGATGCACATAGTACCATCATAAGTTTACATTTGAAAGAAAGTGGAAAGTTTAATGCCAGCCTTCAGGCAATCGATATCATCGGGTATTTCTTACACCACTTTTCATTTAATGTAGCGTCCTATACGGTAGCGGGCAACCATAGTAACTAAAACCTGAGATCCGAAATTAATTTCTTTTAATGAAGCCATGCACACGATATTGACGTTATTCTAAACACGGCATTTCTTTGAGTATAACAGCACAAATCGCGTGTTTAACTTTTATCACATCTGCTGAAACACCTTTATGAATAAATATGTTTTATGTTTAATGCTAATTCCTGAATAACAAACTTTTTTTTAAAAAAAATCTGTAGTTTTTATGATGTTAATATTCCAAAAATATAGTAGCCTTGGCATTTCGAAAGATAGTTGAGATGATTTTAAATTTGTTGATCAGTTTATGATTTCGTATGCTTAAGTAAGCTACAACTCGTTTGTACTTATATTGGAAAATTTTTGCTTCGAAATATTCAGGTAACCATGGAAACCATCGGAAATCACACTAATGCTCCATGCATTAAAATTTGCATGGAGCTCAATACCTGAATTATCGACGGTGACTGTTTTGACCACATACCATTAGAAATAAGCGTGTATATAATGAAGCTTACAATGAAATGTTTTTGTGGCTAAATTTAGAAATAGATGTAAAGAATCTGTAAGGGAATAGTGAAAAATAAATGCGATGTAAACCATCATTTATTACAGGGATAAAAAGAAGAATGCCCCCCGTCCTAGAAACATAACAATTAAAATAAAATTGTGATATTATCCTGCGATGATCGAGATTATCTGTCAACTAGAATTTATATTCACATTCAAAATAATCCAAAACTAATTTTAAATTTTAGATGACATTTAAAGAATTTCATCGAAAATTATATATATATACAAGGTGGCCAGAAATAAAACACCCCTACTCTGACCTCCATGGATATCGAACTACTCAGTGTAAAGGCTCAAAATTTTGTACACATACTATTCAAAATATGGGAAAACGGATTTCACGAAAAAAAAAAATTAGTTCCTGAAATCACCGATAGGTGGCGCTGCACAACTGGAACTATGATCAAAAGACACAAATAATAATAAAAATTAAAATGTTTATGCGGAATGGAATGCTTCCATGCTTCCTTTTTAATTTTTCTGCCCCTTATGGAAAATAAAAATAGTAAAGAAGCTAGAACTCCCGTTGTAACTGCAATTTCATACTGTAACCAGAAAAATTTGCATAAAGCATGGTTAGAAGCCATGTTAAAAGGTGGGGAATGTCATTCTTATTAGTGATGGCTGTCACGCTGCCAGAACGCGCTTTGCTTGTGAAGTTGTTTTACGAGAATAAAGGAAATGCTCCAGCAGCACTTAGAGAGTTTCGCCGACTTAAGGATTTGCGTAAGGGACCATTGCTTCCACAAGCTCTCAGGAGAATGATCGCTCGATTCGAGGAAACTGGACATCTTGGAGTTCAGCCTGGTCGAGGACGCAAACCGGTTCGTTCAGATGTCGTTGAAGATGTTGCCACCGGTATTGTTGAACAGTCAATGGATAATGTTTTAGGCTGCAGTAGTGCACGTGCAGTGTCACGACACTTGGGTGTTCCCTATAGCACAGTGTGGAACGTACTCAGAAAAATGGTGCATTGTTTCCCGTACAAAATCCGCCCTAATCAACAATTGCTGACCACAGACAGGGAGATGCGACTGACCTTTGCATTGACATTTCTTGCTAGAGTTGAAGTGGATGCATCGTGGCCGTGGCAGATTCTGTGGAGCGATGAGGCCCATTTCCACCTCAGTGGAACAGTTACACCCATAACTGTCGCATATGGGACACGACAAACCCCCGTACCTTCCAAGAGATTCCACTCCACTCACCGAAAGTTACAGTCTGGTGTGGATTCACAGCCACATTCATCCTTGGACCGTTCTTTTTCGAAGAGGTTACTTCCAATGGCCTTGAGACATGGCCAACAGGTACAAAAGGATGCTCGAAACATTTGTTGTACCCCATTTGCAGCAGCGCCGATGCCTTGACACCATTACTTTTAGGCAAGATGGAGCACCTCCACACATTGGACTCCCTGGGCAACAGTTTCTTCGCCAACATTTCACCACTGACAGAATAATCAGTCGCGCGTTTCCGACAACTTGGCCATCTCGTTCACCGGATCTTAATCCGTGTGATTTTTGGCTTTGGGGACACTTAAAAAACCTTGTTTATCGAGAACGTCTGATAACCTTGGCAGATTTGAAAGAGAGTATCAGTCTGCATGTGAGAAGCATCTCAGATGACCAGTTACGATCCGCAGTTGAATAAGCTGTCCACAGACTTCACATTTTACATCTTCAGGAAGGGAACCATATTGAGCAGCATTCCCTGCATCGATAACGTCCTTGTTTCATGTATGCTTGGTACTTTCAAATAAAATGTGTTTAAAACGTGTTTTTGTGTCTTTTCAGCATACGTCCAGTGGTACAGCGCCACCTATCGGTGATTTCTGGAACTAAATTTTTTTTTCGTGAAATCCGTTTCCCCATTTTTTGAATAGTATGTCCACAAATTTTCAAGCCTTTACACTGAGTAGTTCGATATCCAGGGAGGTCAGAGTAGGGGTGTTTTATTTCTGGCCACCCGGTATATATATATATTCGGGCCAAGTAACTTTTTGTTGGCGATAAGTCGTAAATGTGACAACCCACTTTATAATTTTTAATAACCTTAAAAGCTAAAAATTTCTACCTTAGAAGCTGTAAACTTCAATATTTCTGCCCGTGAATTTTATGACTTTAAAAACTTCAAACCAAAACAGCATCATTTTATCACACAATAATAACAAATTTGGTAAATGATAGTTCTTTCATTACAAATATAGCTATCCCAAATTTTTTCGCATTTGAAATGTTTGGGCATGAGAAGAAGGAAAGGAATGGCGAGTTGCCTCTTCATAATTGCAGCATTCATGTTAGCTACTTTATCAAATCCTAATCGAATACACACAACAGGTTGGGAAATCAATGCTCCATGCCCTTTGCTTCAACTGGGACTATGAAAGAACTTTTAAACGGGGACCTGAATGAATCCCAGTTTAAAAAAGAGGAGGACCAATCCAAACGGAATTCAACAAGCAAACCAAAAATTTATATCGACTCAGCGATACACTTTAAAGTATAAGCATCAAGATATTTACTTTAACGTTCCTAAATCTCATTACCTAATCGGTAAACTTTCCTTCAGATAACCACAAAGTTTATTTTTACAGCTTGGCTAAAAACACGACTTAACAACCCGGGGCACTATTTTAAAGGTCTTTTTTTCACTTTCAAATTTTTCCCTTTCTCTGGGGGATGCCTTTTCGAAATCAGATCTTGCAACCCAGCTGAGCGTATCCCTGAAAAAAACAAAATGATATGGGGGAGGGAACAAGTCAAATAGAAATCGCGAATTCCGATAAAAGTTGAAACGTAGAGAAGGAGAAAGTTCTTTAACTCCAGGAAATGAGAGGAACGGAATTATTATGACTTCCTAACGGGTCCCATCACTCGATTAGCCTTTTTTCTCTAGATTTTCTCTTCCTCATCTTTTTTTTTCTTTTTGAGTCGGAAGAAAATTCGAAGATTTCTCGTCGTATCTTTATGACTGTGCCATCCGCGAAATCTCATTGGAGGTAAACGCCAAATGGCAAATAATTCGAAAAGGCTTGATGTTAGAGCTTGTTGGACATCCATTGCGACACGATGAATTTAATATCTTAAGTAAACAGGTGGTATAATGATATGTGCCATTGGTGTTAAAGTTCTAGTAAATATTGTAAGGTTTTCAGAATTATTTTAAAGCCTTAAAATGTTTTTCGATAAATTTTGTGAAATAATATATGGCAATCATTTTGATGGAACAGGATATTGTAAGCTATATAAATAAAAATGAATCGCCAAGTGGATTGCTAAGCACGAAATGCGAGAACGGCTTGACCAATTTGGCTAATTTTTTAAAAACTTTTCATCAAGACATGATTAAGGAAAGAAAAATTGCGAGTAAAATAGTAAAAATGGCACTTTTCTTATTTTGCCGCCAAGACGTTAATGAGGTTAGGCTTAACGTGCTTTCGATCGATTATTTCAAACGATTCTGTTTTATTTTCTTAGTGTTCGATGCATTTAAATTGAATGTTCATTAATCGATTTTTCGGATTCATTTTGAAGTACTTTTGAATTAAAATAAAACAGAATAAAGGAAATTAAAAATTTCGAATCTGTATTGCGTTACCCCAATAGACGTAGAAAATTCACACATTTGAATTGCTCCAATATATTGAGTTGGTGAATAATTATCAGGCGTTTTTAAAGGATATTATCAAGCCTTCCTAAGCACTATTGATTACGAAAAAGGAAACATAAAAATTCTACAGTAGCATTTTTAAATGATTAATCCTGAGAATAGTCACCATCTACTTCAACAACTGCTTCCTATTTGCTTGGAAAACTGTCGATTCCAAGGACAGAGGTTCTTGGAGGCAATCCATGTTTTGATATCCCCCTCTAAGTTATTTAAATCGCCATAAACTTTGTTCTCCTGCCTGTTTTTTAGCCACCGATTGACCTTATAGTTGGTAAGCGCTTCTGTGGGAAAATATGGCAGACATAGAAATAATTTCCAGTCCTTATTGGCGATAAATTTAACAACACGTCTCATGGGCATGCATTATCATGATGGGAGATGATGATCATAATTTGACGAATATGAGTTTGATTATTGACACGTATTTTTATAAGCTAAAAACAGAGGAATATTTTCTTTCAGAAATATATGAAATATTGTAAATTTTTATTAAAATAAATCACGTCAAAGAAATGCCAAATAATTATGCACCAACCTAATATTTCTCAGAAATTCTTTATATTAAAAAACTATTTCGAAAAATTGTTCTGTAATGGTTTAAATCAAACAATCAAACTCTGAAGTAGTCAAGATCATACCGAATAAAATGTATTCGTTCTGTTTGAAATTGAATATTTCGAATTCTGCTTATAATTGCACAGTGATCCAAAACGATTTTAATTTCATTTTTTTAAACAAGAAAAGTTTCAGAAATTTAAAGAAGGTTCAAATTTTTAATTTGAAATATTTTAAGACAATAATATTTTTGGTTTGATTGGTTTGTGTTCATTATTATTTAATTACTAGTCATTCTTTTTGCAATTGCTTTTTTATGACTACAGACCATAATTAGAGCAACCCTGTTCAACAAGAATTAAAACTTGGAAAGAAAATCATTCAAAAACTTTTTCTTTTAAAAATTTATATAATTTATATGCATCTGAATTCCTTTTAACTACAGAAACCATATATTTATTGTCCCTTCAGAATATCAAATTACATTGATAAGTACAAATCGAAACATATTCCAAAACACTTTTGAAGAATCAAAATTATAGAGTTTATGTTTTCCGGGTCGTCGTGTCATTTTTAACATGTGTGATATCGAATCATGAATAAATCGTGAAGTTAACCCAATTGATGTATCATCATAAAGTATCGTGACTACATAAGAGACTGCATTCGATATTTTATCTAATTAGAATGTAACTATTAGCTGTCTTAACAAATGGAAAAGCAGACATGAAAAGAAAAAAAAATTAACCTCCTTCTTAAAAAAAAATGAACTGAAGTATAGTAAAGTAAAAATAGCTGTAATATACAGCAAGTCTATTAATCGATTTAAAACTTGTACTACTGTAGAAACCCTAACCCACTATCGTAACGAAGATTGGTAGTATTTGAAACAAAAAGTGATCAATTAATATCGTCTTTTTTATTTTCATATTAAATTGGCAAGTAAGTAAGGATACAAAGACACTTGAAAACTTAGAATGGTCATTAAATATTTCAAGAGCAAGAATACGAAGGCGCATAAGAATTATGAACGATCATTAAACGCTTCAAGAACAAGAACATAAAGACGCATAT
>JAOUZG010010119.1:0-10513 GCA_026289955.1 Argiope argentata | reverse complement strand
GAGATGGATGTCAAAATGACACGTCTCCGTATAGGACATACTCGTTTCACCCATAAACATCTTATATTTGGTGAAAATGCGCCTACTTGCAACAACTGTCAAGTTCCTCTCACTGTTCATCACATTTTAATTGATTGTCCTGTCTTTAATTCTTATCGTGCCCGTTTTTTCACTTCATCTTTAACACTACAAGACTTGGTGGGTGAAAAATATCACGCAAATATTTTTAAATTCTTAAAGTCTATTGGGTTTTTTACTTGTGTATAAATTTTTTTATTCTTCTATAAATGTTTAACTTTCCTTTTCAGTTCATATTCATTATCATCATTGTTTCAATCTGTTATGATACAAGGTTTTAAATTTTTTCTCTAATCATTATTTCCATTAAACTAATTTGATTTCATCACTCATGCCTTAATTTAACAAAGGATTATATTTTCTTTCTTTTATAATTTAACCATTTGCTTGGCGCAGTATAGCCAAATATGGCTCTTGCGCCAGTAAACCCCACACAACCAACCAACCAACCTTACGGGCATTTCTATTAATTTTTTTTATTCTCATAAAAAATTGTTATATTATTTGCTTTCATTTCTCGTTATATTATGTAATGTTAAATGGCTATTTTAATGCTTGTTGTTTAGTGTAAAATTTCTAATTGTCTTGGTTATCATTTTAACTCTTTCTCCTATTTACGGAGTAAGTGCATAGACCGATGAGATTTGTTACACTTCAACACATTTTCATTTTGGATACATACTAAATGATAATTACTCTTTAACTGTTACTATATTTCCATTATTAATTGTATCTAGACAAAAGTTTTAGAAATATTTCTGTGATTAAAATTTAAATTTTACTGTTTATATCCTTGTTTCCAGTTATTAAAATCTGGAGTCTACTAATTTGTATTTTTCATGACTGATAAAAATAGAATTCAATTTCCTGAATCATGAAGTCTCTGTGTATAGATCTAAATCAACTATAACCGTAATTCAGATAATCTATCTTCTAGTGAGAAAATATAAAAAAAGATTTCCCGATAGCTTTATTTCATTTCGTCTCGTCTCTTTCGTAAACAATATTTCCTATCTCAATTTCCACCTTTATATCTTTATTCATACCCCAAATACCATTCTAGAATTCTTTAGATTGTATTTTAAACATGATCTAAAACGTTGCTTTTCACTCCTGATAAAGGGATTATATTGTTTTATATCTTTTTTGTTTATAATCTGTTTTAACAGGATTTATAACTTATAAAAATATGCAGATACTTCTATATTATGCTATCAGTAACTTCTAGGAATATTAATTGAAAACTAAAGTTACCACGAGCCGGTCAAATGACCAGTTTCCAATGACAATTCCAATGGATCGGCGAATCGCTGGTGAAATTAGTTTAAATGTTGCAATATAAAAAAGAAAAGGTGTGCATTTGGTTTTATGCTGTTTTCGGATTTAAAAAAACCGTTACCAGTTTAAAAAGGTTTCATTGAATTTTTTTAAAGCAACAACACAATATTTAATTTTTTATTTCAATCTTAATTTTCTAGAAATTATACTGATTAATAAATTGACTTAAATATAAAAGTACTTTAAATGAAGATTATTCTTTTGGATATCCATTAAAATTTTGCAAATTATTTTTGGAATTATGTAAATCACAAGAAGCTTATTTATTAGATTTATTTGAAGTGAAGCGAACTTTCCAAAAGCTTAATATTTTAATACTGTTATAGAATGCTGCAGACAGTAAACAACTCGCACAGAAATTATTGATAATTAAACAAACAAAGTTAGAAAAATTTAAAAGATATATGATATAGTTAATTTCAATTAATTTGATTCTAAAAATAGAAAGAAAATATAATGCCCCTGTTCTGTGTTTTTATTGACTAGCAACAATATCTTAGTCTTATTTGTAGTTATTATTCACGCATTCTGAATATATTTTTCCAAATAAATTGTTGTGTAAATTAAATCTTAAGTCTGATTTGGAATTTTGTCTTAATTTTGTAATCTGAAAGGTAATATTTGTTGAGTATTTATCTATTAAATATCTAAACTTCCTTAATTTGTTGTCACAATCTTTTTTACGTTGACAAATTAGTTAATATATATTAAGATTGGGGAGCGGTTTTCCATTTGTTTGCAGAAATTTCAAAATATTATGAACAGTAAAATAAAACATAGTTCATAGCTGTATAAATTGTTACATTTCTTATAATATGTTAATATGTACCATGATTTATTACTCGCATATCTTGTTTTGCCTCTGTTGTTGGCATTGTATATATTCAAAATATTAAGTTTCATTTTTATTTGCTATATTATTTTCAAGTTTTGGCATACATTAGGAAATATAAAGTATTCCAATGACGTTTGATAATTTATTCATATTGAAGGTAAATGCAGAGCAATCTAAAAATATTTAATTTATATAATATATTAAAAAAGACAGACAGCCATTTGAAATTTTAAGTATTTGTAACAATAATAACTAGTTTATTGTACTATATAATTCTTAAATTTTGTTTATGTTAACAAACATGAAAAATAGATACAGCAGTTAAAATTTTACAAACCTCATTATTGGGGAAGTTTTTTTAAAAAAATAATCATTATCAGAAACGTATCTCTTCGTTCTGTGCCACTGTGGGATTTTTATTTGATTTCTTTTTTAAATGACGACTATTTTAATTAAATTTATATTAACGACTATTTTAAGGTAATGTAAATAAATAATAAATAAAAGAAAAGATTTCATTTTAACAATAAACAAAATAAAATAATAAAAATCATTGATTTCAATAATTTTTGTTATCTTTTGTTTCAAAATTTCTAACAATGTTTGAATTATTTTATACGCAAATATTCTGTATACATTGATATTTATTCATTTTTTAAATCTTCATAACGTTAACGCATGAGATAAAATATTATTTATAAAACTTCTATTAGTTTAAAAATGCATTTAATTTCATGTGAATATAATTACAAAAACTGCACATCCTTTAATTTAAATAAATTAAAATGGGGACATGTTAAAAATAAAAAGGAATTAGGAAAATTCTAAATGAAATTCATACTTAATTAAAAATGTTTTTATTAAATGATGATTGAAGTAAATTCAATTTATAATGCAAATATTTTACCATATTCTAAATTTTGTACAATTTTATAAATGAAACTTGTGTAATAATTAATGTATTTTCAATAAAATATAGCTTATGCTTTCGATTTTAGAATTGGTTCAAGAATAAATGAGAAAGTACACGTAATTAAATACATTATATTCCCCTTATTATTTCATGATCCTTTATCAAATTAGAAATAAAAAAAATTGTTTAAAAATGTTACCTGTTATTTTATATTTTGTTTATTCTTGTTCTAAAATCTTCTCCTGGAATGATTTGTCACAAGTACAGCTATATATGTTGCATTGAATTGTTACAAAATAATCAAATAACGCACGAATAAATTTGTTCAAACCAGCTAATTTTTATTTTTGTTTTATTGCCTTGTTAATATTCAAATTTTTAAGAGAGGGCATAGGTTTTTATAAACTCAAATATTTTTAGTGAAGAAAATCAGAAGCAATATTCATTTCAAATTTCTTATTTAAAAAAATCAATTCTTATTGCAAGAAAAATTGTTGGATTCTTTTTATTTTTTATGTAGACGAAATAAAGGAAACTATTTCAAATAGTAAATGAATGAAATATATCTGATTATATACTAAAAAATTGATAAAGTTTTAAATTTACAAACATTGTTTAGTATAAGATTTTAAAAAGTAATATTTTCTAATCTTCACAAAATAATATACATTTTTAAACTTTTAATTTTTATTTTTAAAAGAAATAAAATACACACACACACGGTAGAAGGCGATTAATTATAAATTTTATTTAATACATTTTTCAATTATAATTATATACTTTACGAAATATAATTATTTTTTCATGCAAAGAATAAATAATATTTCTTTCGATGAATAAAACAAAATTTCAAGAGTAGTTTCACCCGTTATTCAGCACGGTTGTTATACCAAAGCCATAATCGTTTAGTTTCCCTTTATATAAGGAAAATTTGGACACTTTTTTTTGCAAGACTGTTCAGAACTATATCATGCAACTTAGAAAATCAATTCCAAAGGTTTGTTTGTTTTTCTTATGAAATGAAGCTTTTTCTGGGATCAATTCATGAAAGTCCTTCCAAGGAATTAATACAATATTTAAAAAGTAGATTCACCACTTAAGCAGAACATTTATTTATGATAATGCATTAGTCATTTAGACTAACTAAATTTAAAGAAATGTTTGAAGAAGCTTTATAAAAGACACTTTAAATAACTGGGGTGCAAATATAAATATAAATTTACACCACTTAAAAAGAATAAATTCAGTTTGGAGGTTGCGTTCAGAAAGAGTGATTTTTTTTTTGAAAATTAGAAACAATTTTTTTCATGTAAGAAATTTATGAATTTTCTTTCAATGAATTAAAGGAGTATTTCAAGAGTAGATTCACTACTTATGCATCACAGTTGTGTGTACCAAAGCCATACTCATTTAATTTCCCTTTAATTAAGGAAAATTCAGAGATCCTTTTTGGAAGAAAGTTCACACCAGTATCGTGTAGGTTTGAAAATCATTCAATTTCAAGGAACTGTTTAGAATCAAGATTTGGCTTGTTTTTCTTATCAATTTTTTTGATAATTAAAAACAATTTTTTTAATGTACAGAAATTATGAAATTCCTTTCAATGAATTAAAGTAATATTTCAAGAATAGTTTCACCCTTTATGTAGCAAAAATATATGTACCAAAGCCATACTTTAGTTTCTCTTTAATTACGGGACATTTGGAGAGCCTTTTTGGAGTTTGTGTTTATTGGTACTAAAACCATTTCTGATTACGCAGAGCAAACCTTATGGTAAATGGAGAAACAAGGTTTATTAGAAGGCGCATGGTTATATTTTAAGAGATTAATCAAAACCTTTACTAAATGTCACAAATATTCTATTTCAAATTTAAAAAATGAAGAAACACTTGTACAGATTTGAAGCTTTTAAAGATAATAAAAAGTACTTACATACGGTGAAAAAAATAAATTCATTTTTAAAAAGATAAAAAGTTGAGGATGATGCTCTTTATAAAGGATGCCTTTTAATAAAAAGTGAAGAGAATTAAAACATCGAATTCGTTGAGAAATAAAACGTGGTCACTCTAAGAATCTGCCGAACTGTCAAAAGGCATTGGCATATTGTGCATCGAAGGGTATCCCCCCCCAACAACAAATGCTAATGTGTGACAGAATGAAGTTTGCTTTCCGCTTTACTAATCCATTCTAATTGCCATTTCAAATTTAAAATATTTTTTACATATCTCTTAACGTGATTAAAAGGAACATGATCATCAAAAAATATTGGTAGTCGATTTCGCTGCCTCGTCAGCAAATTCATTGCCAGGTATACTTACATGCGAAGGTACCCAGTAAAATAAAAGTGAACAGCCTTTGCCTATAATAATATCACGCAATTCAAGAATTTTAAAAGTCAATGCATGATTGAAAATATGGAGACATTTTATGGACTCTAAAACACTCGAAGAGTCTGAATAGATAATATAATTGTCGGGAAGACTATTATAAATTTGTGACAAAGAATAAAGGATAGCAAATATTTCTTCAGTAAAAACCAAACTTGACGGATGAATTTCGAATGAGATTGGGGAGCTGACAAATACACAAGCAAATGAAGTACGGGAAGAGCATTTTGAACCATCTGTGAACACTGGAATGAAATTTTAGTATATATCTCTATGATGTGTGAAAAGCTGCTGGTAAACTACAAGAGATGTGTTTGATTTGTCGAATGCTTTAAAGGGATTCAAGTATTCTAATTCATGGGACCTCCGTGGAGTGAGATAATCTGAATATTATATGTATATTATGCAATCCAAAATTTCTTTGAATATTTATGAAGCAAGACGGATTGATGGATGGTCTTGATCACTTTTCCATCCGATTTTACTTCAGGTCCTGGATGAGGGAGGCGTTTCCGACAAAAGTGTATGCACGATGCTTGTTTTCTGTAGAAAATGTAAACCCATTAATTTTTGACCAATTCTAAATTATGTTCACAGCAAACTGCATCTGTCGTTCTATAAAATAAAGATTATATCCTGTAAAAGAAATGTACACATCATCAACATAAAGAAAGCCTTTCACTGAAAGTGGAAGTTGTTGTAGATTACCTCCCAGATTGCACTCATAATCACAAAGGATACCAAAGCGCCTGCACGATTGTAAGCCTTCTCAAGGTGAAAAAAGATTGCTACTGTATGTTGTTTACGACTAAATGTATTTATAATTTCTGTTTCTAATGCGAGGAGGTTATCTAATGTGGAGCGTTCTGTCTAAACAAGTTTTGAAAGAGACTTAAAATCTTATTTGTTTCTAAAAATACATTAGACGACTATTCAACGTCTTCTCAAGAATATTGCATAAGCAGTTGACAAGGGTTATTGACCGGCAATTACATGTATTTGATGGTTCTTTGCCAGTTTTCAGAATAGGTATCATTGTAGCCTTAAGCAAAAAGGACGGGAAAAAGTGTTCACGCGAAATTCTACTGTAGGGAAATAATAAGCTATGCCAAGAGGTATTAGAAACATGCTGTATCATGAGATAATTGATATTGTCTGGACAAGGAGATGGTTTATCAATCTACGAAAAACAACGTATTAATTCGAAAAAAGTGATATCTATGTTATAAGCAGTAAATCAAAAGGATTGAAATAAAGATTTTTATTTTCCAGTGCAATTTTATGGTAAGAAAATCGAATCGAATAATATTCCCTTTAGGTAAAGATAACTGGGAGATACTTTTTGGATTACAGTTCACAAGAAACATGTTGATTTGAAAAAAAAAATTTCTTCACAATTAGAACAAATTCAATTTCAAGGAACCATTTAGGAGAAAAAAAAAAGATTTGATAATTTTTCTTATCGAATAAATTTGATTTTAAAAAAAAATAAATTCATGAAATTCCATTTAAGGAATCAATATATCGTCTGATGTTTAGATTCACAACCTCAGGAGCACAGTTATGACAATTATTGCCTTAGTCATTTAGACTAACATTGTAAACGGAAATTTTTGGAGATCCTATATAAAGACAGTTCCAACGAACTCGGGTGTAAATTTATCTATCAATTTACACCACTTAAAAGAAATAATTTCATTTCGGAAAAGCGTTGAAATACAAACATCGATTTTTTTTTTTGGAAAATTAGAAACGAATTTTTTTATGTTAAGAATTTTCGTGAAATTAAAAGAATGTTTAAAGAGTCAATTCACCCCTCTTACAGCACAGCTATTTTTACCAAAGCCATAATCTTTTAGTTTCTTTTTAAATAAAGAAAACTGGGAGAGCCTTTTTAGATTATTGTCCATATATCGTCTGATATTTAGATTCACCAACTCAGGAGCACAATTATGACAATTATTGCCTTAGTCATTTAGACTAACTTTGTAAACGGAATTTTTTGGATATCCTATATAAAGACAGTTCAACCGAACTGGGGTGTAAATTTATCTATCAATTTACACCACGTAAAAGAAATAATTTCATTTCGGTTGGTTGGTTGGTTAGGTTTATTGGCACAAGAGCCCTTCGAGGCCATACTGCGCCAGTCATATGGTTTAAATTAAGAATACATTACTATGAACCCACCTGATGAATTATAAAATAATACGAATTGAGAAAATTGAAAGAGATACACGAGGTGTGAAAATCAGTCAATAAAATTTTAAAATTTCTCAATCATAGAAGACCAATTTTTGAAACAATTAAATTTATGAGTTAATAAAACAATTCCAAAAATAAGCTCTAAAAGAGATTAAAAAGTTGAAAAGCAGCTATATACAAGTAAAAAGGTTAATCGCTTTTAAAAATGGAAAAAATATTTGGATTCTATTTTTCACCCACCAAGTCAGTTAGACTTACGGATGATTTATTGAAAATGTTGACACGATAGGAATGGTACATAGGGCATTCAACCAAAATGTGCTTAATACTCAGATCAACGAGACAGGTCTGGCACATAGGTGCCGTTTCGCCAAATAGCAAATATTTGTGAGTACAGCGTGTTTGTCCTATACGGAGGCGTGTTAGCTTGACATCTGACGCACGTATATTGAGAGGTGACCACATTGCTATGGTCGGCATGACAGAGTGCAATTTATTGTGAGTCAATGAATCCCAATTTCTTGTCAAGTAAGCAAAAGCCGACCCGCCAACGATGTCTTCAGATCACAGTATGGGAGTTCTTGGTTTAGGAAAGAGGATGCAGATTGAGCTAATGAATCCGCCATCTCATTTCCAGGAATACCAACATGGCTTGGCACCCAGCAAAAAATGTTATTAAAACATTTGATTCTCAAAAGACTCAAAGTACACAGAATTCTGTTAGCGATTGGATGCATCTTATTGTGGTAGTGAGAGAGCGTTTTTAATGCACTCATGCTATCGGTATAAATAATAAAATTTCGGTGAGCCAGGGAGGAAATTTCCTGGAGAGCACAAAAAATGGCCACTAGCTCAGCTGTAAATACAGAACAGTAGTTGTGTATGCGATAGCTCAGAGCAGCAAATGGTAGAACAATGCCACAACCAACATGATCAACTGATTTGGAACCATCAGTGAATATTGGTGTAAATGAATGATATTGAAAGCGATGATAGTTAAATAACTGTTGAAACACCACTAGGGCAGTTGAAATTTTATCGAATCCTAAAAAGGGGTTCAGAAATGAGAGATTTGGGATATCCCAGGGTGGAAAGGAAAAGAAATCATGCGATTTTATAGAAACATCAGCTATATTTAAATCATGGAGAATTTCTTTGATCCTCTCAATAAATGGGAGAATGTTAGAGGGCCGGGCATTATAGAGTCTTCGAAGACCAACTGGTAAATTTGTTTGGGAAATAAGATGATCTGAGAGAGATTTTGTTCGAAAATGATAAAGAGCAGATAACTTATTTCGTCTTAGATAAAGAGGTAGTTGATAACAAATAGCATACAGGCTCTCTACCGGGGAAGTCCGAAAAGCTCCTGAACAAATTCTTAAAGCAGAGTGGTGTATAGTATCCAGTTTGCTCAAAACAGAACGCCTTGCAGAACCATACACCATACATCCATAATCAACGCGTGATAAAATAATCGCTTCGTAGATTCGGAGTAACGATGTGCGATCCGCTCCCCATGAGGTTCTTGAAAGTACTTTTAGAATATTCAATGCCCTCTCACACTTCTTCCGCAGATATACGACATGAGGAAGGAAGGTGAGCCTTCGGTCGAAAATTATCCCTAAAAACTTGATTTCATTCACTACTGGAATCGCACCATTTCGAATGTGGATTAAAGGATCCAAATGAAGACCCCGCTTTTTAAAAAAGTGCACACATTTACTTTTTACTGGAGAAATCGTGTGCCCGTTTTTATCACACCAGTCCGTTAGCTTATTAACTGCAATTTGCAGTTGACGCTCAATTGAGCACATATTGCAGCCTTGACAGGAGATCTGGAGATCATCGACATATAAAGTGCTTTGGACAGATGATGGTAAGACATTCAGAATTTGACTAAAATAAATCATAAAAAGTGTTACACTGAGGATGCTTCCTTGAATTTCATTTCGGAGAAGCGTTGAAATACAAACATCGATTTTTTTTTTTTGGAAAATTAGAAACGAATTTTTTTATGTTAAGAATTTTCGTGAAATTAAAAGAATGTTTAAAGAGTCAATTCACCCCTCTTACAGCACGGCTATTTTTACCAAAGCCATAATCTTTTAGTTTCTTTTTAAATAAAGAAAACTGGGAGAGCCTTTTTAGATTATTGTCCGTATATCGTCTGATGTTTAGATTCACCACTTCAGGAGCACATTTATGACAATTATTGCCTTAGTCATTTAGACTAACTTTGTAAACGGAAATTTTTGGAGATCCTGTATAAAGACAGTTCAAATGAACTGGGGTATAAATTTATCTATGAATATATACCACTTAAAAGAAATAATTTCATTTCGGAGAAGCGTTAAAATACAAAGTTGCGATTTTTTTTTTGGAAAATTAGAAATGATTTTTTTATGTTAAGAATTTTCGTGAAATTAAAAGAATGTTTAAAGAGTAAATTCACCCCTCTTGCAGCACAGCTATTTTTACCAAAGCCATAATCTTTTAGTTTCTTTTTAAATAAAGAAAACTGGGAGAGCCTTTTTAGATTATTGTCCATATATCGTCTGATGTTTAGATTCACCACTTCAGGAGCACAATTATGACAATTATTGCCTTAGTCATTTAGACTAACATTGTAAACGGAAATTTTTGGAGATCCTATATAAAGACAGTTCAAACGAACTGGGGTGTAAATTTATCTATCTATTTACACCACTTAAAAGAAATAATTTTATTTCGGAGAAGCGTTGAAATACAAAGTTGCGA
>JAOUZG010010118.1:0-18789 GCA_026289955.1 Argiope argentata | reverse complement strand
TTTATATTTTCCTGCCTGAGGAAGTAATGGAAGTTTCATGTTTTATGTAAATAACTTTATTTTTCTTACTTTCACTGTGGTTTTCTAATTTAATCTTTTGCTTGGCGCAGTATGGCCAAATATGGCTTTTGAGCCATAAAACACCACAAAACCAAACCAAACCAAACCTAAATTACCGGAGTACGTCTATGCAGGCTATATTAAGTTACCAGTGAGGCCATACATCCCTAACCCACTAAGATGCTTTCAGTGCCAGCGCTTTGGCCACTCTAAACTAAATTGCCGCGGGTCTCTTACTTGTGCCCGCTGTGCACAAAAGGGTCATGATAGCCAACAGTGTACCGCACAAGAGAAGTGCGTAAACTGTGGCGGAGAACCTCCCTCATATTCTCGATCATGTCCTCGTTCGACACTGGAAAAGAGAGTCATGGCAGTAAAAATCAAAGAAAACCTATTTTATCCCGAAGCCAGACGTAAAGTTAAATCACAAACCCCAACTCCTGGTTTTAGTTATGCTTCAGCAGTCAAAAAGACTTTTTGTAAAAATTGTAACTGTGATCACTGCGTAAAATATACCAGAAATGCACCAAATACTGAAAAAAGCTCCGATTCTGATACCGAGCATTCTCTGAAAGCTAATGATGATACTTTAAAACATGTTAGAAGGAAATCTAAATCACAAACATCGCTGACATTAAACCTTGCCAAACGTGGCCTTACGCAAAAGGACCTACGAAAGAAACTTAAAAATTCAGTGTCAAAAAATTTCGTCGTATAGGGGTTAGCGACGCAAGGCGTTGTCCATAAGGACTTAGTCTATATTTGGAGACACGATAAATAGCCCCGATATTAAACTACATCCATCAGAAGATGAATGTGAGCTGAGTATGAGTTGCGAGGATCAGGCACCTCCAACAATTACTACTTCTTTCTCTCCTCACAAACCTCTCTCTTAATGGGTACCTTCCTTTCTTGGAATTATCGCGGCATTCGTCCCCTCAGGGGCTCACCTACTATAGGTGAGTACGGGTGTCCCAACCCCGAGGTTCCCAGGGATCTTTCCTCCCTTTATATTTATACTCCTCTTCACCTTCTGCTGTCTGCTTTTTCTTCTATCCCTCGACGGCAAGCGAGGGAGCTCTCCATGAGAAGCTATCGCCACTCTGTTGCTTCTTGCTTCTCATGGACAGCCAAAACCCCCACGTGTTGGCCGTGCGTGGCAACCCATTAGACGGGTGGTGCACTGTGGTCCCCGGTGTATCAATCGGCTAGTATCCTAACTATTTGGTTAGTCTGCTAGGGATCAAGCGAAAGGGTTACGCTCTGGGGCTTGGCGTTAAGGGTGGTCAACGTTCCTGGAGGTGACTCTGACCGTATAGGTCTCGGCTAGCACCAAGTTAAGTGCTGAGGCTGGAAGCGTCCAGAGCCGGTGGCTGCCTTCCCTTGTTGGGCTCCATGGTGGGCGGTGCCGTCGAGGCCCGAATTACATTTGTTTCTTTGCATGGGATCTTTTCAAAAATTTTCTGGTGTCGAAATTGTTGAAGGAAATAATATAGACTTTTTATCTAAATTTGTAAGATACCTAATTCTGACAGCAACTAATAAATCTAGAAATTTGTTTTCGTTCTCTCCTTTTGCTCTTTATAAAGGAATTACTGGTATTGGAGGGGAACCAAAATCTGTTAAAAAATTAAGATCTGGTGATTTTCTTATAGAAACTTTGTCATCATCTCAAACAAAATCATTTCTCAATGCAAAATCTCTGCTTGGTATTCCTATCTCTGTTACTCCTCATAAAAGTTTAAACTCTATTCGAGGTGTAATATCTGAACCCGACTTGTTGAATACATCCGATTCTGATATTCTTGAAGGTTTCTCTGATCAAGGCGTCATTAATATCCGCCGTATTACTGTAAGAAAGGGTACAGAATTTCAGCCTACTATTCACATAATTTTAACTTTTAACAAAACTCAATTACCGAAGTCTATTAAGGCTGGATACTTGCAATGTCGTGTCCGCCCTTTCATACCAAATCCAATTAGATGTTACCATTGCCAACGTTTTGGACATTTGAAGACTGCCTGTCGAGGAAATATGGTGTGCGCTAGATGTTCGTCCGTTGGTCATTCTATTCCTGATTGCCAACTTGACCCTAAATGTGCGAATTGTAAACAGCCCCATGAATCCGGCTCAAAACACTGTCCGATTTGGAAGCAAGAAAAAGAAATTCAAAAACTGAAAGCGCTGAAGAACATATCCTACGCCGAGGCACGTAAATTGTGTCAGCCAACAGTTGTTCCATCTTTTGCAAATGTAGTTCAGCAAAAGAAATCTATTGACACTGTAGAAAAGTTTACACAGACAGACACAAATATTACTAATGAATCACCTAAAAAATCTGTTTCAACACTTACTGACGATACAATATGCAACGTCACACGTCCTCCGAAAAAGAAAAAAGGCAAGCCGGATACTAACATTCATTCTAATGGAAATGCTCCAAACCCACAAAGTAGAGATTTTCATATGCATCCTAGAACCCCAAATGAAACTTGCCTACTAGAAACAATGCAACCGGCAGCTGCATATAATCCATTGTCAGAATCAATGTTGACAGATAATTTGCTCCCTGATTCTCAGGATACAGCAGAATCCGAGGATTTTATTGATTACGATCCAGAAGAATCTATAGACGAAGACTTTATAGATGATCATTATCTACGGCTATCATCTACTAATCGAGCAGTCGCAAACCTAAAATTTCATCCTGCTATTAAATCGAAGTTTATCAAAAAGCGGCGAAAGAAAAAAAGCTGATATTTAGTTTAGAACTGACTATTTTTACAGTTACAATAAGATGTATTTATATACATATACCTTGTATTTTATATTCCTTAACTTTTTAAATTGTCTCACTATTTTCTCATATAATCAATCTTGTATTTGCTTATACCTCAGATTTTAAATTACCTTTTTTATGTATCATATCATTTACTCCAATTACACCATATGTTTGGCTCAGTATAACCAAAAGTGGTTTTTGAGCCAATAAACACCACATTCACTCACTCACACTCACTCGCGGCATTCGTTCCAAACTTCAGGACATTAAGTCATTAATTAACAGATTTCATCCGGTTTGTTTTGGTCTTCAAGAGACCTTCTTGAAGTTAAATTACCCAATCAAATAACGGGGTTATAATTGTGTCTGTAAAGATGCAGACAGTGGAGCGCATAGTTCTGGAGGGGTCTGCATTTTTACTTCCAATTTATATCCAAGCAATCCTATCACCTTACATACTCCTCTGCAGGTTGTGGCTATACAAGTTCACGTAAAAACTTTGGTCACAGTCTGTTGTATTTACTTACCGCCTCATGATACCATCCGTCAGCAAGATCTCAACAACTTAGTTGACCAACTTCCTTCACCTTTCGTCCTACTTGGCGATTTCAACGGCCATAGTACTTTGTGGGGTTCGAATATTACAAACTCTCGTGGGCAACAAATAGAACAGTTCATTTCTAATAACTGTCTTTGTGGAAGGTGCGTGTGGGTTCATGAAAGTATGTTATTTCATCATTATTGAGCAAACAGTCTTGACTTGGTCATATGTTATCCTGAACTACTGCCGTTGCTAACCTTGTCAGTTAGCAACGATTTATATAATAGCGATCACTATCCTATTATTATCTCACCCCTCAGGGGCTCACCTACTATAGGTGAGTACGGGTGTCGCAATACCGAGGTTCCCAGGGATCTTTACTCCATTTATTGTTTATTCTCCCCTACGCCTCTTTATATCTGCTTGATCCTTCTTTCCCTCGACGGCAAGCGAGGGAGCTCCCCATGAGAAGCTGTCGCCGCTCTGTTTGCTTCTTGCTTCTCATGGACAGCCAGAAACCCCACGTGTTGGCCGTGCGTGGCAACCCATTAGACGGGTGGTGCATTGTGGTCCCCGATGCATCAATCGGCTGGTTGTTAGCCACCTGAAAGGTTAGTCTGCTAGGGATCAAGCGAAGGGGTTACTGCTTGGGCTTGGCGTTAAGGGTGGTCACCGTCCCCGGGGGGTAACTCCGAGCGTATAGGCTTCGGCTAGCACTAGGGTGGATGCCGAGGCTGGAAATGACCAGGGCCCGTAATTGCCTTCCCTTGTTGGGCTCCGTGGTGGGTGGTGCCGTCGAACCTGAATTTTTTTCAATGTCGTATGGGGTCTTCCAAACGCGGTCCCTTTACTGGGCATCAGAAATCAATCAAATTTATTTCTAGTCAGCAAAACTTTGATACTTATTTTATAATTAAGAGAAATTCTGAAAATAATGAATCATTTAATTCAGTTTCTCCTTTCCTCGTCCAAAAGACTATAACAACAATGATCGGTGAAGTTTCTTGCATTAGCAAAATGCGTTCTGGGGATTTACTTGTGGAAGTTGCTTCTAAGAAGCAAGCAAAACAAATAATGAAATTAAAGGCCTTGACTACAATTCCCATTACTGTAGAACCACATGTGTCTCTAAATTATTCTAAGGGTGTCATTACATGTGGTGAACTGTTCAATGTACCCATTGAAGAAATTTTAGAAGAATTAAAAAGCCAAGGAGTGACGCATGTACGCCGCATCACTATCCGGCGGGATGGAAAACTCCTTAATACTAAATATCTGATATTAACTTTTCACTCTTCTAAATTGCCGGAATTTATATATGCTGGGTACATGAAATTACCAGTTAGACACTATATTCCAAATCCCCTCAGGTTTTTTCAGTTTCAGCGTTTTGGCCACTCAAAAGCTAATTGCCGAGGGACTGTGACATGCGCCCGCTATGCTGAGAAAGGTCACGAGAGCCAGCAGTGTTCAGCACAAGAAAAGTGCGTGAACTGCGATGGCGAGCATTCCTCTTTTTCGAGGGCTTGTAAACGGTGGACCCTAGAGAAACAAATCACTGAAATCAAAGTAAAAGAAGGCATTTCATATGCAGAAGCAAGGCGACAAGTCTTATCTCGCACACCAACTCAAGGCTTAAGCTATGCCGCAGCATTGCAAAAACCGTTCTGTGCAAACTGTTCATGCCCAAATTGCATCAAAGATAAAACAGAAATGAAACCACCAGACAAACCAATGGATTCAGACACTGGGCAATCTACAGCTAGTGCTCCTGAAACTTCAAAAGCAGACACAAAAGACAAAATCTCATAAAACTTTGAAATTAAAGCTTGCAAAACGTGGTCTTGCACCAAAAGATCTCCCTACAAAACTCAAAAAATCGGCGTCCAAAAATTCCGTCGCCTTAGGACTAGCGACGAAGGGTATTGTTCATAGGGATCTAGCATTCATTTTTGGTGGCATGCCCAATAGCCCAGATATTAAATTGCATCCATCTGAGGATGAATCTGAACTTGAAATGAGTTGCGAAGACCCGGCAACTCCAACAACTGCCTCCGTTCATTCCCGTTCCAAAACAATCACTTAATGGGTACTTTCCTCTCTTGGAACTGTCGTGGCATTTGGTCCAAACTTCCTGATATCAAGTACATTATTAATAAATTTCATCCCATTTGTTTAGGTGTACAAGAAACTTTCTTGTCACCCAACATTCCTATTAAACTACGCGGATATAATTGTGTTCGGAAAGATGCAGGCACAGGAGCTCATTGTTCTGGAGGTGTCTGTATCTTCACTTCAAACATTTATCCGAGCACAACTCTTGCTTTACATACATGTCTCCAGGCTGTGGCTGTTCAGATTCATATACGATCTTTGGTCACGGTCTGTTGTATTTATCTTCCGCCTCATGCCATCATACGTCAACAAGATCTCGACACCTTAGTGGACCAGCTTCCCAAGCCCTTTATCCTGCTAGGTGACTTCAACGGCCATAGTACTTTGTGGGGTTTGGAGAGTACAAACTCTCCTGGGCAGCAGATCGAACAGTTCATTGCAAATAATTGTCTCTGTCTGCTAAATAATGATGAACAAACCCACACGTAGTTTTCATTGTCTTGATTTAGCCATATGCTCTCCCGAACTGCTATCGTTTTTGAATTGGACTGTTGGAAATGAACTATACAATAGTGATCACTTCCCCTTAATAATCTCTCATGCTGATAGTGGTAGTGCAATTTTTTGTCCTCCCCGTTTTCAATTTCAACGAGCAAATTGGACTACATTCTCCCAACTAGCTACTATCAATGAAATAATGATTAGTCATACAGATATATCAGAAGCCATACAAAATGTCGTTGACACGATAATGAATGCATCTAATATCACCATTCCGAAATCTTCCTCACGTCTAAGAAAATTTCGTAGACCGTGGTGGAACGAAGCCTGTCGTGACAGTTACAAAAACCAAAAGAGACTTTGGAACAAATTTCGACGATATCCAACATCAGAAAACTTAGTCGCTTTTAAAAAGACCAGAACCCTTGCTCGTCGCATTCGCCGTCGTAGTCAAAGGGAATCTTGGATTAACTTTGTATCATCAATCACATCCTGTGTTCCCAGTAAACTTTTGTGGAAAAAAGTAAATGCAGCTAATGGAATTTATAGAGAAAATTCCTTTCCTGTTCTAAATATAGGAAATGTGTCCTTCTCAGATCCATTAGACGTTGTCAATATTTAGGGTAAAACATTTGCACAGGTTTCCTCAACAGACTCTTACAGTTTTGATTTTCTATCAGTTAAAAATCGAGCGGAACGGGTACCTTTAGGCTTTAATACCCTGGGGACATTTTCATACAACTGTGAATTCAGTATATCAGAACTAGAATCGGCCTTATCTCAAGCCCATGATACAAGTCCTGGACCAGATGGGATCACATATAATATGCTCCGCCATTTGAACGCGCATTCCTTATCCAGTTTATTACTCTTTTATAATAGAATCTGGACTGAGCAAAAATATCCTTCACAATGGCAGGAAGCTATAGTGATCCCAATCTTAAAATCTGGTAAAGAACCATCAAACCCTTTGAACTACCGGCCAATTGCATTGACTAGTTGTCTTTGCAAAACCTTGGAACGAATGGTTAATGCTCGTCTCGTATATGAATTGGAGAAGAGAGAATGTATTCCCCCGTTGCAGAGTGGTTTCCGTAGAGGTCGGTCTACTTCTGACAACCTGATTTTACTGGAAACCCAGATCCGACACGCTTTTGTTAAAAGGAATCCCCTTGTCTCTATTTTCTTCGATATTGAGAAGGCATACGACCGTGCATGGCGCTACGGCATACTTTTAACCCTTTTTAACTTTGGTTTTAGGGGTAACTTACCCATATTTTTACAGAACTTTTTATCATATCGCACTTTTAGAGTTCGTGTTGGTAGCTTTTATTCAAATCATTTTATTCAAGCTGATGGAGTTCCCCAGGGAAGTGTCCTCAGTGTCACACTTTTTATCACTCATCTTAGTCAGATTTTACTTCATTTACCTTCATTTGTGCATGCTAGTTTGTATGTCGATGATCTGCAGGTCTCCTGTCAAGGAAGCAATATGAAACTAATTGAAAGGCAATTGCAGGCTGCTGTAAACAAATTGGTCTCCTGGTGCAACAAAAACGGGCACACTATTTCACCGGAGAAAAGCCGATGTGTCCATTTTTGTCGCAAACGAAATCTTCATCTTGATCCGTGTATTCATATTCAGAATATTCCAATCCCTGTGGTAACCGAAATACGAATTTTGGGAGTGATTTTTGATCGGAAACTCACCTTCTTACAGTATATCTTATTTTAACGGAAGAAGTGTGAGAAACCTTTAAATATTATAAAGGTTCTTTCGAAAACATCTTGAGGTGCCGATCGGATATCCTTACTACGTATCTGCCAAGCAGTAATCCTTTCCCAGATTGATTACGGTTGCATGATTTACGGCTCTGCACGCCCTACAGTTTTGCGGAAACTAGATACTATTCACCACTCCGCTCTAAGAATCTGCTCTGGAGCGTTCCGTACTTCACCAGTAGACAGCCTTTATGTTACTTGCCACGAACAGCCTCTCCATTTAAGGCGACAGAAATTATCTATTTTATATTATTATCGTTCAAAATCTGTCCCTAATCACCCCATTAGCAATATGAATCTTCCGTTTGGTCTACGTAGACTATATGATGCCCGCCGCTCTCACACCCTTCCATTGAACGAGAGAGTCAAATTATTCATGCATGATTAGGACCTCTCAAATGTCACCATCAAGACAACTGACTCATTGCGCTTCCCACCTTGGGATATCCCACATTTGTCGATCCTAAATCCTTTTGAAGGTTTTGAAAAATCTTCTACATCTTCTGTGGTTTTTCACCAGCTTTTTCTTTATCATCGTTATCAGTATTATTCATTCATGCCAATTTTTACGAATGGATCGAAATCAGAAGGGCATGTTGGTTGTGGCATCGTTCTTCCAGCTGTTACACTGAGCCACCGTCTACACAATTGCTGTTCTGTTTTCACGGCTGAATTAGTAGCGATTTTCTGTGCTCTTTAAGAGATCTCGCCGCCTTCTCGACGTGATTTTATTATTTATACCGACAGTAGGAGTGCTTTGGATGCACTTTCTCATTGTCATAAAGGGATGCACCCAATTGTTATTCAGATCCTATTTATGTTACAGATCTTGCAAAATAGAGGATTCAATATCATACTTTGTTGGGTTCCTGGTCATGTGGGTATTTCCGGAAATGAAGAAGTAGACTCTGCTGCTAAACAGGCTACATCCTTCCTCACATATGGACTTCCATATTGTGATGTGAAAAAGTCCGTCAATAAATATTTTCATTTAACTTGGCAGAGGTCATGGGACATGCAGCTTAACAACAAGTTACATTTCATAAAACCTATAATTGGTTTCTGGCCTATCGTTCCTATACGAGAGGTTGACGTCAAGTTGACTCGCCTTCGTATAGGGCATACCCGATTCACACATCGTCATCTCCTTTTCGGTGAGAGAGCACCTGTCTGTTCTACATGTCATACCGATTTTAATGTGAAGCATATTTTGATTGAATGTCCGGTTTTTAACTCTCATCGTCAGTATTTTTTTCATTCACCTTCTCCAAACTTGCATGACTTGGTGGGTGAGAAACACCACCCGCATATTTTTCCTTATTTAAAGGCAATTGGTTTTTATGCGTGCATTTAAATGTTTTTACTTGTTTATTGCTTATTTAAAAAATTTAACATCTGACTTTGCTTCAAAACCATTGCTTATACTTTTTTTAAAAAATATCTTTTTGTTACAAAAGCTGTTTCTGTTTAATTATGCTACACTTTTATCCTTTTTATAATTGTTATCTTTAATCTTCTTATGTGTAAAACCATATGATTGGCGCAGTATAGCCAAGAATGGCTCTTGTGCCAAAAACCCAAACCAACCAACCAACCAACCAACCTCAGACCGATTCAATTATTACACACTGTCACTGCGCAATAACTAATCCAGTGTTGCCTACCGGAAAATCGTCTACCTCCTCTCAGTTTCTGAAACTTTCTATAAGCTCCGAAAAATTATCTCCAAGAAGAACATCCTCCCAAAATAATGATGTCACAAAAAAAGCTGCCAAAAACAGGAAGAAATTGAAATCCTTTTCAACAAGACCTTATGTTGCTGAAGATTTTTTAAAAATTGACACATCTTCATCAGAATTTTCGGATATGGATCAGGATTCTCCCGCTTCAGTCAAGAAAAATTCTGCAGAGGGTATTAAGAAAAAGAAGAAACCTCCAGATAAAGAGTAAATTTAATGGAAACTCTGTTTTCCTGGAATTGCCACGGGTTACGTAATAAAATATCTCACATTAAAGATCTCATTAACCAAACTCATACCGTCTGCATTGCGCTCCAAGAAACCTTTTTCAAGCCAAATGATCCTGCAAAAATACGACGCTACAGCCTCATTCGTAAGGACGTTAATTCTGATCGAGCATCTGGGGGTGTTGCCCTATTAATCTCTCATGACTGTCCATCGTCCGTTATTCATCTACACACGAATCTACAGGCAGTTGCAGTTCGAATAATGGCTCCTTCCCTGATAACAGTATGCAGCATTTATTTGCACCGAATACGCATATAGACCAAAAAGACCTCAATGCCCTCTTAAATGAACTTCCATCTCCTCTAATCCTTGTTGGAGACTTTAATGGTCATAGCCCTCTTTGGGGTAGTGGACGGGTTAATCCTCGTGGTAAACAAATTGAGGAACTAATTGATTCTTACTCTCTTTGCCTCTTGAATAATGGGGAACATACATATTTCCATAAGCAAAATAGAACATTTCACTCATTAGATCTTGCTATTTGCACACCATCTTTAGCACCAAAATTTAATTTTCGAGTGGGAAATGATCTTTTGGAAAGTGATCACTTTCCTATTTTCTTAGAACCCATTCAGCCCCTCAGGGGCTCACCTACTATAGGTGAGTACGGGTGTCCCAATCCCGAGGTTCCCAGGGATCTTTACTCCATTTATTGTTTATTCTCCCCTACGCCTCTTTCTGTCTGCTTGATCCTTCTTTCCCTCGACGGCAAGCGAGGGAGCTCTCAATGAGAAGCTGCCGCCGCTCTGTTTGCTTCTTGCTTCTTATGGACAGCCAAAGTCCCCACGTGTTGGCCGTGCGTGGCAACCCATTTGAAAGACGGGTGGTGCATTGTGGTCCCCAATGTATCAATCGGCTGGTTGCTAGTCACCTGAGTGGCTAGTTTGCTAGGGATCAAGCGAAGGGGTTACTTCTTGGGCTTGGCGTTAAGGGTGGTCACTGTTCCCGGGGGGTAACTCCGAGCGTATAGGTACCGATTAGCACTAGGGTGTATGCTGAGGCTGGAACAGAACAGAGCCGGTAATTGCCTTCCCTTGTAGGGCTCCGTGGTGGGCGGTGCCGTCGGACCCGAATCTCATTCATATCGTATGGCTCCTCGAAACAAGGGTCCCTTCAGTGGGCAACAAAAAGTACAAACCTCTTTCAATACATACGAATATTTTGACAAATTCTTTATTTTAAGTCGAGTTTCCGAAAACAAAGAAACTTTTGAAACAGTCTCTCCGTTCCTTGTACAAAAGGCTATAAATGCTACAGTCGGCGAAGTTTCATCAATTCGAAAGATGAGATCTGGTGACTTGCTTGTGGAGGTTTCTTCCCGCAAACAAGCACAGCAGATACAAAAACTTAAATCCTTGGCAACTATAAAAGTTTCGGTAATCCCTCACCAATCATTGAATAGCTCTAAAGTCGTCATTACCTGCGGCGAAATATTAAATCTTCCCGTAGAGTTAATTACTTCTGAAATGAAAGCTCAAGGTGTTACACACGTCCGTCGAATTTCTATACGACGTGACGGACAGTTACTTGAGACTAAACACCATATAATAACCTTTAAAACTCCTAAATTACCAGAGTACGTTTATGCAGGCTATATAAAGTTACCGGTGACGCCATATATCCCAAATCCATTGAGGTGCTTTCAGTGTCAGCGTTTTGGCCACTCTAAAATGAACTGCCGCGGGTCTCTTACATGTGCCCGCTGTGCACAAAAGGGTCATGATAGCCAAGAGTGTACCACACAAGAGAAGTGCGTAAACTGTGGCGGAGAACATCCCTCATATTCTCGATCTTGTCCTCGCTGGACTCTGGAAAAGCAAGTCATGGCAGTAAAAATCAAAGAAAACCTATCTTATCCCGAAGCCAGACGTAAAGTTAATGCACAAACCCCAACTTCTGGTTTTAGTTATGCTTCAGCAGTCAAAAAGACTTTCTGTAAAAACTGTAACTGTGATCACTGCGTAAAATATACCAGAAATGCACCAAATACTGAAAAAAGTTCCGATTCTGATACCGAGCATTCTCTGAAAGCCAATGATGATACTTCAAAACATGTTAGAAGGACATCAAAATCACAAACATCGCTGACATTAAACCTTGCCAAACGCGGCCTTCCGCAAAAGGACCTACGAAAGAAACTTAAAAATTCAGTGTCAAAAAATTCCGTCGCATTGGGGCTAGCGACGCAAGGAGTTGTCCATAAGGACTTACAGTCTATATTTGGAGACACGCTTAATAACCCCGATATTAAGTTACATCCGTCTGAGGATGAATATGAGCTTAGTTTGAGTTGCGAGGATCAGGCAGCTCCAACAAGTGTTACTTCTCTTTCTCCTCACAAACCTCTCTCTTAATGGGTACCTTCCTTTCTTGGAATTGTCGCGGCATTCGTTCCAAACTTCAGGACATTAAGTCATTTATTAACAGATTTCATCCGGTTTGTTTTGGTCTTCAAAAGACCTTTTTGAAGTCAAATTTCCCTATTAAATTACGCGGTTACAATTGTGTTCGGAAGGATGCAGACAATGGAGCTCATAGTTCTGGAGGGGTCTGCATTTTTACTTAAAATTTATACCCAAGTAATCCTATCACCCTACATACCTCTCTGCAGGCAGTGGCTATACAAGTTCACGTAAAAACTTTAGTCACAGTCTGCTGTATTTACTTACCGCCTCATGATACGATCCGTCAGCAAGATCTTAACAACTTAATCGATCAACTCCCTTCACCTTTCGTCCTACTAGGCGATTTCAACGGCCATAGTACTTTGTGGGGTTTGAATAGTATAAATTCTCGTGGGCAACAAATAGAACAGTTCATTTCTAATAACTGTCTTTGTTTGCTCAATAATGATGAGATAACATACTTTCATGAACCCACACGCACCTTCCACAGTCTTGACTTGGTCATATGTTCTCCTGAACTACTGCCGTTGCTAACCTTGTCAGTTAGCAACGATTTATATAATAGCGATCACTATCCTATTAGTATCTCCCATGCTGATAACGGTGGAGCGACTTTTTGTCCTCCACGTTTTCTATTCCAGCGGACAGACTGGACTACGTTTTCGCAGTTAGCAGACATCACAGAGACTATGATAAATACTACTGAAATTTCGGAAGCAGTTCAAAATGTCGTAGATATTATAATATGGGCCGCAACCTCCACTATCCCAAAGAGATCACCACGTCTAAGAAAATTTCGCCGACCGTGGTGGAATGACGCCTGTCGCGATAGTTACAAACTGCAGAAAAAGTTATGGAACAAGTTTCGAATGTACCCTACTACAGAGGACCTTGTCGCTTTTAAAAGAGCAAAAGCACTTGCTCGTCGTATACGCCGCCGTAGCCAGAAGGAATCCTGGATTCAATTCATATCCTCTATCACGATCTCTACAACAAGCAAAACTCTATGGAAAAAGGTAAAAGCTGCTAATGGGATTTTTCACGAATCTTCCATTCCTGTTCTAAATAAGGATAATGTGAAGTATTCTTCCCCATTAGACGTTGCCAACATTTTAGGTCAAGCATTTGCGCAAGTTTCCGCAATTGATTCTTATAGTCCTGAATTTTTGGCAGTTAGGAATCGCGCGGAACGGTTGCCTTTGCATTTTAATGACCGAAGCACACCTTCTTATAACTGTGAATTTAGGATGTACGAATTGAAAACCGCATTATCCAATACCCATGATACCAGTCCCGGGCCTGATGGAGTTACATACAATATGCTTCGCCATTTGAATGACACTTCTCTTTCAAATCTGTTACTACTATACAATAGAATTTGGACTGAACAAAAGTACATTTCACAATGGCGCGAAGCTATTGTCATTCCAATATTAAAATCTGGAAAAGATTCATCGAACCCTTTGAGTTACAGGCCCATTGCTTTGACGAATTGTCTTTGTAAGATCTTTGAGCGCATGATCAATGCTCGTCTTGAGCATGAACTGGAAAAACAAGGATGCATCTCCCCGTTGCAAAGTGGATTCCGAAGAGGTCGATCTACTTTTGATAACCTCGTTCTATTGGAAACCCAGATACGCAACAAATTTGTTAGGAGGAACCACCTTGTATCGATTTTTTTCGACATTGAGAAAGCATATGACCGTACATGGCGCTATGGTCTACTCTCCACACTTTTTAAATTTGGTTTTAGAGGAAATTTGCCCACTTTTTTATTAAATTTTTTATCACTTCGTACTTTTCGTGTTCGTATTGGTAATTTTTACTCAAATCATTTTATACAAGCTGAGGGTGTTCCACAGGGCAGTGTCCTCAGTGTTACACTTTTTATACTTCATATCAGTCAAATTTTATCGGTTTTACCATCATCAGTTAATGGAACCCTTTATGTTGATGATTTGCAGCTTTCATGCCAAGGTAGCAATATGAATCTCATAGAGCGGCAGTTACAAAATGCAGTCAATAGGTTGGTAATTTGGTGCAATAATAATGGACACGCAATCTCTCCTGAGAAGAGTAGATGTGTTCACTTTTGTCGGAAGAGGAACCTTCACCCAGATCCAAATATTGCCATTCGAAACATACCTATTCCTGTAGTAGACGAAATTCGGTTTTTGGGAGCGATATTTGATCGAAAGCTTACCTTCCTTCCGCATATTTTACACTTGCGGAAGAAGTGTGAAAAAACACTGAATATATTGAAAGTGCTCTCCAGAACATCTTGGGGCGCCGATCGTACCTTTCTTCTACGAATTTATCAGGCAATAGTTCTCTCAAGAATTGATTACGGGTGTATGGTTTATGGTTCCGCTTGTTTGTCTGTCCTTAAACGGTTAGATACGGTCCATCATTCTGCTTTGCGCATTTGCTCTGGTGCTTTCCGTACCTCTCCAGTTGAAAGCCTCTATGTTACATGTCACCAGCTACCTCTTTCTTTAAGACGCAAGAAACTGTCTGCCATATTTTATTTCCGCACAAAATCCGTACTGAAGCATCCACTGAATGAAATATCATTACCAGTTGGTCTTCGTCGCCTGTATAATGCCCGGCCCTCTAACATCCTTCCCATTTGTGAGAGAGCCCGATTGCTTCTGCCTGACTCGGACCTTAACTCTGTTCATGTTAAAACTACCAATTCTTATTGTTTTTCTCCCTGGGACATCCCACAGTTTTCGTTCTTGAATCCTTTTACGGGATTTGACAAATTAACTGATCCTTGTGTTCTCCAACAGCTCTTTTTCTACCACCGTTTTCGGTATTCTTCTTTTGTGCCCATTTTTACGGATGGCTCTAAATCTGATGGTTATGTTGGTTGTGGGATCATTCTTCCATCTGAAACACTAAGCCACCGCCTGCACAATTGTTGTTCAGTTTTTACTGCTGAGTTAGCCCCTCAGGGGCTCACCTACTATAGGTGAGTACGGGTGTCCCAATCCCGAGGTTCCTAGGGATCTTTACTCCATTTATTATTTATTCTCCCCTACGCCTCTTTCTGTCTGCTTGATCCTTCTTTCCCTCGACGGCAATCGAGGGAGCTCTCCATGAGAAGCTGTCGCCGCTCGGTTTGCTTCTTGCTTCTCATGGACAGCAAAAAACCCCACGTGTTGACCGTGCGTTACGACCCATTAGACGGGTGGTACTTTTTGGTCTCCGTCGTACCAATCGGTTGGTATCCTAGGCATTTATTTGACTGGGCTGCTCAAGGGGATCAAGCGAAGGGGTCACTCCTTGGGCTTGGCGTTAAGGGTGGTCACTGTCCCCGGGGGTGACTCCCAGCGTATAGGTTCCGGCTAGCATTATGGCAAGTCAGAGCCGGTGGCTGCCATCCCTTGTTGGGCTCCGTGGTGGGTGGTGCCGTCGGGCCTGAATTTTTGTCTTTTTTGCATGGGTCTTTTTTCTCAAACCGATTCCGATAAGTCAATTAACATTGCACAAACTGAGCTTACGAAATTTGTTCCGAAATTTTTAATGATACATGGTAAAGACGATAAACTTAAAAACATGTCTCCTTTTTTGATACAAAAATATATTCAAAGTACTGCTGGGAACGTTACATCCGCAAAGAAACTTCGATCCGGAGATTTATTAATAGAGACTGCGACGTCGAAACAATCAGAGCATCTACTTGCGATCAAGAATTTCGGGGATGCCTCAATAGAAGTCTCCAGTCATAAAACTCTGAATTATACCAGAGGTGTTATATCTAGTATGGATCTTATTATGGTGAGTGATGAAGAATTTGTTTCTGAACTACAGTCAATTAGAGTAACAAATGCGCGTCGTATAACATTGAAAAGAGATGGTAATATAATTCCAACCAAGCATGTTATTTTAACATTTGCCTCTCATGTGCTTCCCAGAAAGATAACAGCTGGATTTATAAGTTGCGATGTACGTCCTTTTGTGCCCAACCCGGTGCGTTGTTTTAAATGCCAGAAGTTTGGACATACAAAAACTAGTTGCCGCGCTTCTTCCTCTCGCTGTCCACAATGTTCTGAAATTGGCCATAATGACACTCCTTGCAAAAACCCCGAAAAATGTGTTAATTGCAACGGTAGTCATCCAGCTTATTCTAAATCATGTCCCAAGTGGAAGATCGAAAAGGAAATCCAGACAATTAAAATTTCTAGAAATATCTCATTTGCAGAAGCTAGGCAAATAGTCGAAAATCGAACTCCAAAGGAAAATCTTCCATACAGTACAGCATTAAAAAGAACAACTTGTTCTAGCATGCAAACTGAACCCATACAAATTCAAGAAAACAGTAGTCCATCACAAACAATCACGAAACAGTTTCCTTCTACATCAAACGAGGAATACATTACCATCAAACTGAAAGATTGGCTTGAAATAGTGAATTCGAACAGGTCTTTAATAACTAAAGAAAAAAACATTACAAAAAACCAAAAATCTTTAAAAACAGTTCCACAAAATAAAAAGAAAAAAAGGAGTTTTCCCATTCAAAACCAAAATGAACTGAAAGAAAAGAAAAACCTAAATGGTAAAGATGTTGAATTGGAAATACACCCATCTGACGAATCTCTTAGCGAAATGGATCTGAGCGATGAAGCTAGAGTAGGCAAAGGAATGCCACAAATTTTCAAATCTAAATTCTTTAGAAAACCGAAATGACAAATATTAATTTAGTCTCCTGGAATTGCCATGGTTTTCAAGCTCATAAAGAAGATATCAAATCTATTATCAACAAATATCAACCGGTTTGCTTAGGAATTCAGGAAACATATCTGACACCACGTGTATCTCCCAATGTTAAAAACTATGTCCTACAAAGAAAAGATAATGAACAAAATTTTAGAGCATCTGGAGGAGTTGCATCTTTAACTACACGTCACTTGCCAAGTAGTGAAGTTATTTTAAATTCAAATTTGCAGGCAACTGCTGTACAAATTCAGTTGAAAGTATTAACTACAGTTTGCTATTTATATTTGCCTCCAAATGAACATATTGAACAACGACATTTGGATCAATTAATAGAACAGTTGCCAGAACCTTTTTTTCTCCTTGGTGATTTAAACGGTCATAATCCTATTTGGAATAATGCTGATATTAACACTAGAGGACGGCAAATAGAAAAACTGATTGAGGATCATTGCCTTTGTATACTTAATGACAACGCTCCCACTCATTTTCACCAAGCTAGCAAAACATTCCACACGATTGATCTTGCACTTTGTTCTCCTTCCCTTGCTCCTTACTGGAAATTCTCCGTGGATTCAAACTTATACAATAGCGATCACTTCCCTATTGTATTGACGTACATCCACAATGATTTTTTATTTCCGAAAAGACCCGTGAGATATAATATTAATAAAGCAAACTGGCCAATGTTTTACTCAATTTGTCAACTAACACCAGATATGATTAATGATGCTTCTATTGATTTGGCAGTCAAACAAGTAACCGAGCATATAATTGCAGCAGCAGATCTCAGTATTCCTAAAACATCGGGGAAAATACCAAAGCTATGCAAACCGTGGTGGAATGAAAAGTGTGCAAACTGTAAAAGAGCGCAAGACAAAGCATGGAATACCTTCAGGAGATACCCTACCATCCAAAATCTCATTAAATTTAAAAAAGCAAAATCTGAATTTCGTAGAATCCGACGCAGTAGTCAGGAGCAATCCTTTCATTCGTATGTCAATTCAATTCAAGGACAAATACCTTCTAAAATCATGTGGGATAAAATAAAAAAGATTTTTGGCTGTTACTCAAATTCAGATAGAATATCCTTTTTAAAACTGAATGGACGAGTAATTTCTAATGCAAAAGAAATTGCTAATCTAATTGGACAAACTCTTTCTAACATATCGAGTGAAAAATTTTATCCAGAAGATTTTACTGCTTTTAAAAAACAGGCAGAGAAGCAAACATTGGATTTTTTATCTTCTGATGGAGAGAAATATAATAATACTTTTAAATTTCATGAATTGGAAAATGCATTAAAAAAATCCCACTCTACATCACCGGGACCTGATAGAATACATTATGATATGCTGAAACATCTAAGTGATTCGTCATTACAGATACTTTTAACTTTATTTAACAGAATTTGGATAGAAAGGTTTTATCCAACCTGCTGGCAAAAAGCAATAATAATTCCTATTCTCAAACCTGGGAAAGATCGGCAAGATCCCACTAACTACAGACCGATAGCTCTTACCAGTTGCCTCAGTAAACTAATGGAGCGTATGGTTAGTCACAGATTGATGTATGTGTTAGAAGAGAAAAACTGGATTTCCCCTTTCCAAAGCGGCTTTCGCAAAAAGAGAAGTACGCTAGATAATTTACTAAAACTGGAGACTGCTATCAGAGAGACTTTTGTAAGCAAAAAACATCTTGTATCCATTTTCTTTGATATGGATAAAGCTTACGATCGAACCTGGCGTTATGGCATTTTGAAAGATTTATTTAACATGAATTTAAGAGGGAATCTACCAATTTTTGTACAAAACTTTTTGCGTACAAGAACTTTTCAAATCCGTGTTGGAGATGTT
>JAOUZG010010116.1:69597-83377 GCA_026289955.1 Argiope argentata | reverse complement strand
TAAGAGAATATTTTAGAATGATATTACTATGGTCTAAATTAAGATAGGGCTTTGGAAATTAATTAGGATTAAAATTAAGAGTTTCAAAATATCATTACAATCCCCCCCCCCCCACCGCAAGACGTGGAAGTGCATCGGGGTCCTCGACACACAACCATACCTTACAGTGGTGTCTTAGTGAGAAAATATTTGAAAGGATATTGAAAATTATGCCTAAGATTAAATGCATATTAATAATGGTAGTCAAGTTTCCCTTACCTTCACATTATACTAACATTAATACAGAAATCCCATTCATTTTATATCAGAAATATAAAAAAAGATTAAATATTGTAATTTTGGTAATATTATATAATACTCTTATAATCAACTATAATAACAACATGCGAATATTTAAATGACATTATTCATAAAATCATTTTTCTGTAGAAACTTATTGCATTGAAGTTGTTGAAGGCAGTCAATTTAGTAGTATTATATTACTCTCAAATGCCAAGTGTGATTCAACATGATTATTAAGTGGAAATTAGAATATAAAATTGTTAAATAAAATATCAATATTATTACGATTTCACCTAATAGGACAATATTATTATGATTTCCAATATAATATTTGAACCCAAAATAATCAACATAAGATTTTTCAAAGTTCAAATAAATTCTAGGACATGAAAATAATATTTGCAAGATTCAGTAATATCAAAGGAAAACTTAGAAGTAATGATTTCTTATAACATTTTTGGAAATGTAAACATGCAAGATTCAAAAATTTCATGCAAAACACTTGCAAATGAATGTAACAAACACAAGATTCAAGATACTCTCTTAATATTTGGAAAATAAACTCGTATGTATTTTGACACAATGATAATAGAAGTAGCTTAATGGCTGTCAAAGGTGTTTATATTTCCCCTGAGGCATTTACTACATAATTCTTATTACCATGTGCAATTATATAGTATAAAAGAACCTTGGTCGTTCACTTTCTGCATTCACACGCATGTATGTTAAAACCTTAGAGTTAGAAAATTTTAATTTAATTGGGCAAATCATCTTTCCTTCATTTAATAGCATATAAATAAATTTTAAATGAAACACACTTTAATATTATAAATAAATTTGTTTAAAAAGTAGATTTCAATGGAAGACAAAATAATTCAATATTTTATATAATACTGTAAAAATATAATTTGTAATAATTTACAACTTAAAATCAAAAGAAAAAAAAATATTTATCTTGAATTTCAATTCAGATACTTGGTGGAGGCTTTTTTAACACTAATTAATCACTTAATGAAGAATCACTTGAGACACTATTAAATTTTGAGGATTGGACCCACACAAATCACTTTTCTGAATTAAATGACTCTTGGCATGTAAGGAGTTGGAAACTGAAGATAGAACTAGCAAGCAAACGAGGATATGGAGCACAAACACAACGATAATGGCTTCAGAGTAGGAAATCACTTCTTGAAGAAATGATAAGGGGATGGGACACCACAGTAGGAATCAGGCATGTCGAAGGAAGCAAATGTTGCATCTCATCGGAGCATCAACCGGGGTACATCAACGTTTTGTAGCCGGAGAAAGAGAGCCAGGAAGGGAGTTTTGTCGTGGGACGACGTGGACGAAGGAGTACGGGTGGGACCCATCTCTCCCGAATCGGACAAGCGGGTCGAAGCACGGCGGCGAGCCTGGCCAGCGGAGTTAATGCAGCGGCGGAACCCCTCCAGTGGATTTAATTTTAATTCATCATTTGGGGCTTCATCATAGAACTATCCTGTCGGCCTTTATAATGAAAAACACATTTAAATGATTTGCTGAGAGCAAATAGCAGAGTCGTGGCCGAAATCATGGAGAATACAGGTTGAATTTTTAAGTTCTTTTTATTCCCTCACGGGAGCAGGCATTATTTACAAGCGAAGGCGACGTGCACAACACAGAACGACACAACACAGAACTGACAGAAAAGCTAAGTGTACAAAAAAGAGGCGGGAAATCATTATCCCTGGTCTTAAATACCAAGACTTTGATAGGGATAAATATTTTTTATGGAGCTTATAAACGTGGATTTCAGTGGGGATTTTCATGTTTCACACATAAGAGGTAAGGGAAACACAGGGGTGTTTTTAAAAGTACTTTGCTTAGGTCAGCAATTTTCATCTCTCCCACGGAGTGTGAGAAAGTAACAGGCGTTTAGCTGTTTCAGCAATTTTACACAGCTCAAATTGTAATGGTATTTTTAAACACTTTATTTTAATCCTAATTAATTTCCAAAGCCCTATCTTAATTTAGCCCATAGTAATATCATTCTAAAATATTATCTTATTTCATGATCCATTTCACTCGCTCTAGTTAATTAATTCAAGAGAAGCTGAATTAATTAACTAGAGCGAGTTGACTGAAATCCACGTTTATAAGCTCTATAAAAAATATTTATCCCTATCAAAGTCTTGATATTTAAGACCAGGGATAATGATTTCCCGCCTCTTTTTTGTACATTTAGCTTTTCTGTCAGTTCTGTGTTGTGCACGTCGCCTTCGCTTGTAAATAATACCTGCTCCCGTGATGGAATAAAAAGAACTAAAAATGCAACCTGTATTCTTCATGATTTCGGCCACGACTCTGCCATTTATTCTCAGCAAATTATTTAAATGTGTTTTTCATTATATCTATCTATCTATCTATGAAGGATTTTTTTTGATGTTCTCTCTTTCTAATTTTAATCACAAAATCACGCAATAAAACAATGAGTTTCATTAGAAAATTAAATTTATTTTAATGAATGTTCTCATCTGTTTCGATACACGTATAAAAATGAATAAAATATATGACAGAGACGTTAGATGTTAAACCCCTTGAAGAAAATTTTATGCTTGTGCATTAAATTCCTGATTATTTTAAGGAAGATTAAAAATGATAAAGTCGCTTTTTGATGGTTATTATAAGGGAAATGAATCTCTAATTGAAAAACTTGGGTTTTGGCTCAATTCAGCTAACTTCTAATTTTGAAGTTATTTTGAAGAGAAGTGAGAGACTTTTATTGGTAGATTTTCTGATTATTTAGATTAGGGTGGGGAGGGCCCGAAAATGGACTATCACTAGCCTCATAAAAAATATAAACAAATTCCTTGAATTTTAAAATACTAGGTATGTAAATGTATTTATAAATTATTAAAATCATTACTAAGATTAATCGTTATTTGTTACATAATAGAACATTGAGTATTCATTCAACTTATTAATTTATATTCCATTTGGCAAATGCTGTAAAATAATAATTTTAAATATTATATTTGTTTGCAGTTGATTATTTCTTTAAAATAAGTATAAATAATTAAATGCTTTATTTGTAAGAGAGTCAAAAATTTTTAATGAATTTTCAAGAATTTTATTATTTTCCCCCTTTTTTCATGATTTATAAATTAAAAATAAATACTTACATTTTTAAAAAGATACTAAAATGAAATAAAAAGCTAAAAAGGAAACAAATCGTTAACATATTAACTTGGTCAACAATCTGCTGATTATAAAAAGAGGGAGCTCATAATATGCTTTGTTTAGAGTAATAACTTGCATAAATTCGTCGAAGGATATTTCAAAATGAGATGTAATTTTGAATAGTGATCAGATCCTGATAATTTATGTGAGTTGACCTTCTCTAATTAATCTTTATGATACATTAACTGGAAGACTTTCACCTCAAATTTAAACTAGACCGGGCTCATGAATATGATGAAACTGTAAAGGATTGGAATCTCAAATCCAGAACTTTCCTATACTGAAACTAAGATTTCCTTATCAAATGATAGGGGTTAGAGAAAAATCAAAAAAAAAATTATTATTCTATTCTAGGAAAAGAAGCAATACAAATTTTATTAGATTCGATGGTATCAAAGATAAAATTTACCTCCCGTATTATGCGGAATGATAAGGTTAAATAAAAAGGAGATATATTTCTTTTTTTTTCATCACAAATCCACTTTTACAAACTAAAATTTTCTTGTGAAATAGATTTACGGGATCTCTTTTTAATTAAAACATTTACAGGCTTCAACCTGGTATAGATTAGATATTTTATATGCTGATTTTAGGAATTTATTTGTGTGGATCGAGTCCATATCGAGAATAATTAACAATATTTACGATAAAAGATCGATAAAAACATATAAGATTAACAAATTTAATTTACTTCTATAATTATTCAATGTAATAATATGCGAAGTGTTTATTCTAATCGTATCCAATTGGCTACATCTCAAATCGTTTGACAGAGAAATAATTCCAAATGATAAAACTTTAAGTGACATATAAAATTATATTTTATGTAGTTTGAGGTAGCAGACTCTCTTTAGAAAAAAATTATGAGATTTAATCTTTAATACTGGGTTTCTATTCCATTAGACTTATTTACTGAAATGATGTTGACAAATTGATAGTTGCAGCAAAAGATGTTTCACTTTTCTCTGTCAAAAATTGACCGAGGCGTCATTTTTTAAAAATTTCATCATTTTAATCCAATCAAGGATTCATCAAGGTACTTCCCCCATCTCTCCTCAAGGAAGTGTCTTGTGCTGATAAATATATTTCCTTAGAAGCGGCCATTGAAATAGTCTAAAATTGTTTAAAAGATTGGTATTCAAAGATTTATATTTTGCGATAACTTCCCAAAATATTATCACAAGAAAAGATCTTTTATATCAAATTAAAGTTCAAAAAATTATAATTTTAGTGATATCAATTTTTACTTATAATAAATTTTTAAATAAATATTTTATTCACATTTTCCAACAATGTATTTTGTGCAAAATAACAATTTAATCCACACGAGCATGGCAAAAATTTTTATCTTTTATTAACGTGTTACCATCAAGTAGACAAAAACTCTGAGGAAAAAATAAGTTAATTTTTACAGCAAATTAAATCTAGAAAAATGTATTTTTCGGAGCGTGATTCTAGAAAATAAATTAAATAAATATGATATTTTCTAAAAAAATAAACGCATGATAAAGTTTCTATAATCGTTCAAAGTATCTATATTATTATTTCAATAAATCAACTTCATGAAAGCAATCATGGTTTAATTCCTGCAGAATATCCAATCAAATCCGGACCCAACGGCCAATTTGTAAATCTTTAGTAATAGGCATATATATTGTTTAGTACTATAGTGTTTAGTGCATAGGCCAGTAAACAAATGGTCTAAATGAAATAAGTAACTACATCTTATGTAATTTGGGTCAAGAAATACTTTGATGAATTTAAAAAAAAAATTGATACTTTGCTCAATGAATCATATTTATAAAATATTCTTGAGGCACTAATATTTTAAACAGGAAAAGTTACACTTCAATGAACTAAACCAATCATTAAAATTGACAGATTTATGAAAATTTGAAACTTATGATTCTATAAAAACGTACGATTTTAGACCTTTCCACCCACCATTTAAGTAAAATATCAATCCCGGGACAATCAGTGTCCGGAATTTCCCCATGACTTATAATTAAGTGAATGTGTTTGCGCATGTATGTGTATGTGTGTATTGGTGCTCTATAGACCACAGACCATATGATCTAGAGCAGTGTTTCCAAAACCTTTTTGTGCCATGCCCCACTTTGACCTTTTTAAAGTTTTCATACCCCCCCCATGTAACATACATAATATTTAACATTAAAAAATTGATTTGCTCACTTAAGAAACATAAATGATAGATTCTAGGAAAAAATCACTATAAAATTTTTAACAAAACACAGTAAGTAAAATTTCAAAACTTATAATGAAAAACTGAAATTCAAATTCCAAATAATTTTAATACTGATTTTTTAAATATTAATTTGTGTTTCTAATTTAGTGAGGTCCTTATGCTTGATGCTTGTTGCACAGAGAATTTATGTTAGGTTCCAATTTGGTTAGTTTAAGTCTCAAATATCCATGTTCTTTCATAACCAGCGGATTTCTTTTTTTTAATCATTAAATCATTTACAGCACTAAATCCCCATTCAGCTAAAAATGAAGATGGAAACGGTAGTTATAGTTTTCTTGTACATTTGGTTGAGTTTGGGTATTTGATTTCTATTTCCTCACAAAGCCATG
Source organism: Argiope argentata (assembly GCA_026289955.1). Lineage (NCBI taxonomy): Eukaryota > Metazoa > Arthropoda > Arachnida > Araneae > Araneidae > Argiope > Argiope argentata. Next base: position 77,281 of record JAOUZG010010116.1, on the reverse strand, counting down.
CCATCTCACCTTTTATACTAAATAAAGTTTTAACCGAGTCATCGCCTCCGCAGAAGTTTTCTCGAAGCCGCCTATCGCCCAGTTGATATTTTGGTCTCGTCAAAAGAAATTATCCCTTATTATCCTTACTATTATCCTTATTATTTAAAAATTTGCTTTTTTTTTGAAAAATTTGGCACAAATATCTAGCATTGCATTTAAATGGTCTAAGGTGAAAGGGTTAAAGGCGTATCAAGTCCATTTTCTTGCTCCCCTGCGAGACGCTCCCCCCCTCTGTGGGGCTTGGGGAACACGTTGGGAAACACTGATCTAGAGCAGTGTTTCTTCCGGTTCACCGCGGAGTGTGCAGTCTGCAGAGGGAGGGGACGGAACACCAGCCAGTCTAAAAGCCTGCTAAACAACGCAATTTTTCCCACCTAATTGACCCATCGCAACTCCTGTAGTGTTTCACATTATTCAGTTGGTGTTAATCTGAAATAAGTGTCCATCAAAACTTGCAAAAGCTTGTTGTTTTTATAAATACACATATATATTGTATAGATATAATTGGTAAGCATTTTTATTTATTTTAATATTATGAGCCTAACTTTCCAGAAAATTTTGTCAAGTGGAAAAAATATAGATACCTTTTAATTTGCTGTGGCAGTGTAAAAATATGTTATATACATATAAATAAATGTGCATTTTTACTACACGTTTATTCTATGCCACAGTGAATTATTTTTAACTCATATTTTGATATTATTTTTATTTCTAATAGCCCACCATAAAATGAGAGGTGCAAGCAAGGAAAAAAAAAAACTCATCAATATTCGGAGGAATATTTAAAATTTGGGTTCATAACTGCTGTTCAAAATGAGTGGGTTCCTTTTTGCCTTTTAAGCCAGCAATGTTTAAGCAACGAATCAATGAAACGAGGTTATCTAGAGGCGCATTTGAAGGCGAAACATGGTGCTCATATAAATTCAGATTTGAGGTACTTTAAAACTTTAAGGGACAATTTTGAAAAAAGAACAACAATAAATGCGCTATTTACTACCCATACTTCAACTAATAATCGTGTTCTTGAGGCTAATTATCAAGTTTCTTTACTCATTGCTAAAGCTGGAAAAAATCACACTATAGGAGAGAATTTAATAAAACCGTCAATATCAGCATTTCTCAAAATGGTTCTTGAAAACGGTGACAAAGATGTAAAAGCTATGCCACTCAGTAAAAATACTGTTAGCAGAAGAATAGACGAAATGAGTGAAGATATTGAACGACAACTTGTTGAAAAGCTGAAAACAAGAACATTCTGAGTGCTAATGAATGAAACAACTTTGAGAGACAGTGAGTCAGTATTGATAGCTTACGTAAGATATATTGATAAAGGGCATTTTTCCCAAGAAATGTTGCTCTGTAAAAGATTAGAAAAAATCGTTACTGCCAAAGATATATATAAGAAGCTAAAAAACTACTTAGATGTCAACGATATACCAATGAACCTTGTGCTGCAGATGATGCTAAAATATGATAAGCAAGAAAAATGGCTGCTTAAATTGATGAAAGATGTGAATCTAGAAATGATTCTTGTGCATTGTGTTATTCATAGGCAAAACTTGGCAGCCAAAAACATCTCGTTTGTTCTAAACAAAGTACTACATACAGTAATAGAAATTTGTTAATGTTATTAAAGCTCGTGCCAAATGTGAGCTTCCTTTTAAGCCATTTTGTGAAGAACAAAATGAAGACCATGAGAGACTTTTACTTCATACTGAAGTAAGGAGGCTATCTAAAGGAAAATGCTGGAAAAGATTTATGGGACGGTTTGCTAATCTTAGTTATGTTTTAGGCGACAAACCTGAAATGAAGTATCTATTAACAATCGAAGGTAAGGCATTTGTGAGTTATTTAGCAGATATCTTTGAGAAACGAAATATATTAAATAAGGAACTTCGAGAAACAAATAAAAATCTTGTCGATGAAAAAGCGAAGATATTTGGTTTCATTACCAATATTGATTTACGTCAGAAACATATAACCAACAAAAACTTTGAACAGTTCCACTGGCTCAAAAATGTGAAATAACTTAAACTGCTTTACTTGTTATTGTAAATCATTTGAATAATATATCGGCCGATTTAAAAGAAAGATTCTCTGATTTGAAACAAATTGATTTCCCTACATGGATGATGCAGCCAATGGTAGTGGAATTGTCGGATGTATGAAATATGCAGCATCAAGCAGAACTCACTGAATTGCAAAATGATGACTCGGTTAAAACTCTATTTAGTACTAGCCACCTTTGGCGACCAGTTGTTTCGCCAGCATTAATACCGACTAAAGGGTTCAATCAATATTTTTTTTTATATAACTTGGCCTCATAATAAGTTTTTCAGTAAAATATTTTTAAGCTTCAAATTTCGATAGTCATATAATTCACTTATACTATTATGTAGACCATAAGCAGTCCTGATCTTTCAACTCCGCATCTCTCTCTGATTTTTAATCAGTGCACGTAAAATTCAGTTTTAAATTAAAGTGGAAATGATGAAACTTCAATTAATATAAAGACCTATTTACACAATCCGAGCATGTCTTTAGATAAAACTAATAACTGAAAGCAGAGTAGTCCGACATTGAAGTTTTATGTTCACTACAAGAATTGAAGCATTATAATTTTTTAAATAACTTATAATATCTCAAGGACTTATTCAGCAAACATTTCAGGAGATTAAATGAAACATTCAGTTTTTAATTTTATTTTCAGATGTATGTAAATACTCTCAATAATTTTTTTTGTTTATAAATATATTTTTATAGAATTATGTTTTAAATTCCTTTGGTCTTATAGATTCATATTCTGTAAAATATTCTTAATATTTCACCTTCTAAATAAATAAATAAGCAATTCTATCTACTGCGATCAAATTTGGCTGACTTATTCAGTTCTGAACATTGCAAGCTTAGAACAATCATCATTTTCATAATCTAGGCCAATTATTCTAGTGAAACCCTGATTGGCTTCTTTGAGATCTTAATAAAGTGATCTAAAATCACCAGTTTTTATGGAATAGTTCTAGCGAAATTTTCATAGATCGATAAGCTTTGATGATTGATTTGATTGGAGTGCTATTTTTTTTTAAGGACTTACTGTCTCTAGAATATTTTGTTAGATGTGACTCATAGAACAGATGATATATATAAAAATTTAAAAGTCGTAATTCCTCAGCATCCCCCCCAATCTACTAATTATATATTTCAATTAGAGCATTTGTTGAGAGATGTATGTCTCTCCCCAAAAATTAAGAAGTTAGATGTTGGGTTCCGATAACAGAAGATGCCTTTTAGATATTAAGCCATGTTTGCCTTAAATAAAACTGTTTAATTGAATTGGTTATATATATATATATATATATATATATATATATATATATATATATATATATATATATATATATATATATATAACATTTCCTTGCATTTATTTTCCAAAAATATCATGTTTCATATTTGTTTCGTTTTAAGCAGACACGTGCTAAAAATGACACTTTTATATGTTTAATTTGGAATGATAGTTTATTTATTTTTTCTCATGTGATAAAATATGGATCTGGGTAGAAAGTTTTGATGTCTCCGAAATATGCGAGTAAAAAATATTTTTATTTGCTTTTACAAATTTTGCATCATTAATTATTAAGTATGCTTGTTTGAAAGAAGATGCACTTTCAAATAGCTGACCTGCTTTTACCAGTATAGCTTTAATATTACGTATGCTTCGTTGAAAGAGATGCGTTTTTATTTCGCATGATTCATTAAAACGCAGAGATCAATTACAATCAAGAAGGCGAATTCTTTGATTTGCACAATATATTTTCTTCACATAAGTAAAAGTAACAATTCAAAACATATCTTATTGTTTAAAAAAAAACAAACAAAAAAAAACATGAATGCAAAATACATTTTACTTCTACTTATTATCAATTGCTTTTTGATCGTCGTTTCTTTACTATGACGTCATCTTCAAGTTCGTTTAAGATTAATCTCGCTCTCAGAAGATTATCGGTTTTTGCTTTCCTAAAAATTCTTTTTCAGTTTTAAGTGTCGCACTTTTGTAATATATTTTTATTTTGTATTTTTATTTATTTTAATTCTTCAGTTTAATTAAGAATTTTGATATTGCTAACGATCAAGGAAAATTATCTCTTGCATTTATTGTTAAAAAATATAACATTTCCTATTTATATCATTTCATATAGTCACGTGATGAAAATTATATTTGTCTGTTTAATTTTGGTAGTAATTAACTTCTTTTTTTAAATTAGAATTTCTGAAAACGTGATGGCAACATATTATTAAAACCTGATTTTTTTTATCCTCGTCAAGATAATATTTTATTATTATTTTATGTGAAAGAATTTGTTGAAAAATACGATTAAATTAAATGTTTAAAAAATCATTAAAAATAGAATATTATTTTATAAGTCAAAACATTAATATCGTTGAAAAGCTAATTTTTTTAGCTTTAACTTGATGCAAAAATAAATTTTGTGATGTAATATTTTTGGAAGTTATAGCGAGAAAAACGCTACAATTTAGATTTTTTTGAAAATTAATTTCAATTTATATTAAAAATTCAAAAAATTGCTCCGAGGTGTACATTCCCGATTCCCAAGGTATACATGTACCAAATTTGGTATCTGTAGGTGAAACGATCTGGCCTGTAGAGCGCCAACACACACATATACACTTTGAGCTTTATTATAGGTAACGAAGATTTTATTTATTTTATTACTTTACTAAATTAATGATTTTGATATTGCAAACGATCAAGAAAAATTCTCTTGCACTTATAGTTTTAAAAATATCACATTTCCTATTTATTTCATTTCATATATTCACGTGATGAAAATTAGACCTTTCTGTTTTATTTTTGGTAGTAATTAACTTATTATTTTAAAATCAGAACTTCTGAAAATGTAATGGCAACATATTATTAAAATCTGATTTTTTTTTGAGATCCTCGTGAAGTTAAATTTTATTTTTATTTTATGCGATATAAATTGTTGAGAAATACAATAAAAATAAATGTTTAAAAATTCATTGAAAATAGAATTTTAATTTATAGGTCAAAGAATCAGTATCATTTAAAAGCTAATTTTTTGAAATTTAAATTTATGCAAAAATCAATTTTGTGCTGTAACATTTTCGGAAGTTACAGAGAAAAAAATGTTGAAATTTCACTTATTTTGTAATTAATTCAAATTTTAATTAAAAATTCAAAAACGGGCTCCGAGGTGCACATTCCCGGCCCCCCAAGGTATATATATACATATTTGGTAGCTGTAAGTCGAACGGTCTGGTTTGTAGAGCGCCAACACACACACACGCACACACAGAGAGAGAGGGAGAGAGCGACAGAGAGAGAGACATTGTGTTTTATTATAAGTAAAGATTTTTATTTATTTTAAATCTTTAATTGAATTAATAAATTTGATGTTGCAAAAGATCAAGAAAAATTTTCTCTCGCATTTATTATTTCAAAAATATCACATTTCCTATTTATTTCATTTCAAATAGTCACGTGATGAAAATTATATATTTCTGTTTAATTTTGGTAGTAATTAACATCTTTTTTTAAATCAGAATTTCTGAAAATGGGATGGCAACATATAATTAAAACCTGATTTTTTTTAGATCCATGTCAAGATAATATTATGTTATTATTTTATGCGAAATAAATTGTTGAAAAATACGATTAAATTAAATGTTTAAAAATTCATTAAAACGAGCATATTAATTTATAAATAAAAATATTAATATCATTAAAAAGCTAATTTTTTTACCTTTAACTTGATGCAAAAATAAATTTTGTGATGTAATATTTTTGGAAGTTATAGCGAGAAAAACGCTGTAATTTAGATCCTTTTTAATCAACTTAAATTTAAATTAAAAATTCAAAAAAGGGCTCCGAGGTGTACATTCCCGGTTCCCAAGGTATACATGTACCAAATTTGGTATTTGTATGTTGAACGATCTGGCCTGTAGAGTGCCAACACACACACAGATACAAATTGAGCTTTATTATAGGTAGCGAAGATTTTATTTATTTTAATTCTTTACTAAATTAATGATTTTGATATTGCAAACGATCAAGAAAAATTCTCTTGCATTTATTGTTTAAAAAATATCACATTTCCTATTTATTTCATTTTATATATTCATGTGGTGAAAATTATACCTTTCTGTTTTATTTTTGGTAGTAATTAACTTATTATTTTGAAATCAGAACTTTTGAAAATGTAATGGCAACATATTATTAAAATCTTATTATTATTATTTTTTTGAGATCCTCGTGAAGTTAAATTTTATTTTTATTTTATGCGACATAAATTGTTGAGAAATACAATAAAAATAAATGTTTAAAAATTCATTGAAAATAGAATTTTAATTTATAGGTCAAAGCCTCAGTATCATTGAAAAGCTAATTTTTTGAACTTTAAATTTATGCAAAAATCAATTTTGTGCTGTAAAATTTTCGGAAGTTATAGAGAAAAAAAAGTTGAAATTTCACTTATTTTGTAATTAATTCAAATTTTAATTAAAAATTCAAAAACGGGCTCCGAGGTGCACATTCCCGGCCCCCCAAGGTATATATATACATATTTGGTAGCTGTAAGTCGAACGGTCTGGTTTGTAGAGCGCCAACACACACACACGCACACACAGAGAGAGAGGAAGAGAGCGACAGAGAGAGAGACATTGTGTTTTATTATAAGTAAAGATTTTTAATTATTTTAAATCTTTAATTGAATTAATAAATTTGATGTTGCAAAAGATCAGGAAAAATTTTCTCTCGCATTTATTATTTCAAAAATATCACATTTCCTATTTATTTCATTTCAAATAGTCACGTGATGAAAATTACATATTTCTGTTTAATTTTGGTAGTAATTAACTTCTTTTTTTAAATCAGAATTTCTGAAAATGGGATGGCAACATATAATTAAAACCTGATTTTTTTTAGATCCACGTCAAGATAATATTATGTTATTATTTTATGCGAAATAAATTGTTGAAAAATACGATTAAATTAAATGTTTAAAAATTCATTAAAAATAGAATATAAATTTAAAAGTCAAAACATTAATATCATTAAAAAGCTAATTTTTTTACCTTTAACTTGATGCAAAAATAAATTTTGTGATGTAATATTTTTGGAAGTTATAGCGAGAAAAACGCTGTAATTTAGATCCTTTTTAATCAACTTAAATTTAAATTAAAAATTCAAAAAAGGGCTCCGAGGTGTACATTCCCGGTTCCCAAGGTATACATGTACCAAATTTGGTATTTGTATGTTGAACGATCTGGCCTGTAGAGTGCCAACACACACACACATACACATTGAGCTTTATTATAGGTAGCGAAGATTTTATTTATTTTAATTCTTTACTAAATTAATGATTTTGATATTGCAAACGATCAAGAAAAATTCTCTTGATTTTATTGTTTAAAAATTATCACCTTTCCTATTTATTTCATTTCATAAAATTATACCTTTCTGTTTTATTTTTTGGTAGTAATTAACTTATTATTTTGAAATCAGAACTTCTGAAAATGTAATGGCAACATATTATTAAAATCGTTTTTTTTTTTTTTTTTTTTGAGATCCTCGTGAAGTTAAATTTTATTTTTATTTTAT
>JAOUZG010010116.1:56156-69587 GCA_026289955.1 Argiope argentata | reverse complement strand
ATTTTGGTAGTAATTAACTTCTTTTTTTAAATTAGAATTTCTGAAAACGTGATGGCAACTTATTATTAAAACCTGATTTTTTTAGATCCTCGTCAAGATAATATTTTATTATTATTTTATGCGAAATAAATTGTGGAAAAATACGATTAAATTAAATGTTTAAAAATTCATTAAAAATAGAATATTAATTTATAAGTCAAAACATTAATATCATTGAAAAGCTAATTTTTTAAGCTTTAACTTGATGCAAAAATAAATTTTGTGATGTAATATCTTTGGAAGTTATAGCGAGAAAAACGCTACAATTTAGATTTTTTTGAAAGTTAATTTCAATTTATCATAAGAATTCAAATAAGGGCTCCGAGGTGTACATTCCCGATTCCCAAGGTATACATGTACTAAATTTGGTATCTGTAGGTGGAACGATCTGGCCTGTAGAGCGCCAACACACACATATACACTTTGAGCTTTATTATAGGTAACGAAGATTTTATTTATTTTAATTCTTTACTAAATTAATGATTTTGATATTGCAAACGATCAAGAAAAATTCTCTTGCATTTATTGTTTAAAAAATATCACATTTCCTATTTATTTCATTTCATATATTCACGTGAGGAAAATTATACCTTTCTGTTTTATTTTTGTTAGTAATTAACTTATTATTTTAAAATCAGAACTTCCGAAAATGTAATGGCAACATATTATTAAATTCTGATTTTTTTTTTGAGATCCTCGAGAAGTTAAATTTTTTTTATTTTCTGCGAAATAAATTGTTGAGAAATACAATTAAAATAAATGTTTAAAAATGCATTGAAATAATTCATTGAAACTAAAATTTAAACTAAATTTTAGCACTTTTCTGCGATGAAATCCGAAAATATTGCACCAGAAAACTAAAAATTTTAAAATATTTTTAATGCTCAAAAATTATTTTTTTAAATTATATAATTTTTTAATAATTAAATAAATAATTATGCATGTAAATTGAGTCAATGAATGCTGAGTAATTACGAATTTAAAATTTTTCCATTTTTCCTCTATCCTGTGAATTATATTTAACAAAATATTCTTGAGAATCTAATATCCTAAATAAAATAAAAAATAAATAAATAAAAAGCATTTGCACTTTAATAAAGCAAATCAATCTCTAAAATTAACCAAGTTATGAAACTTTCAATATCACTATTCTATATAAACGAACGATTTTGGATGCTTTCATCGAACGTCTCAAGGAAACCAATTACCTTCTAAGATTTCGCTAGAGTGAATGGCCTAGATGATGAAAATGGTGATTATTTTGATATTATAATATTCAAAACTTAATAAATTCGTCAGATTTGATCTCAACAGTTATAACAATTTATTTATTTAAAAGGAGGAGAGTCAAGAAAATTCTCAGAATATAATTCCTTAGGACGAAAGGACTTTAAAAAGTTAAAAATATTTTGCTGAAAAACCTGTTATGAGAACAAATTACATAAAATATTAATTGAAAATTTTAGAGCGCATTAATGCAGGCGAACCGACTAGTCGCCAAAGGCGGCTAGCATATATATAAAACATAAATTTAAAATAATTTTTTGAATTGAGAATAAATACCTTAAAATTGAATTCTTAATCAAAGAAATGAAAACATACAAATTTGTGTCGTCCAGCTTACAATACAAAACAAAATTTATTGTTGTTATTAATTACTGTCAACTTTGTTATTAATTAAGCCTTTCTTATTTTGAAATAAAATTAAATTTATAGATTGTATTTGATCGGTAACTTTAATTCGGATTTTATTAAAAGTGTTAAGTAAAGTGATTTTACAAAGTAAAAATGCAGAAATAGGTAGTAAATTCCTATCTAATTATATTAAAAAAATATATTCAAAATGGATTAATCTGTCATTAATATTAATAGCTCCAAAAACAATACAAATCATGTGCAATTTGAAAACTGAGCATTTTTTGTAAGGGGATAAAAACATTTCTCTTTTGAAAATCTTAAAAAACATGCAAGTACAATCAACTTAAGTAATAAAATTGCCTTAAATTAAGATTTTTATTAGAAAACTTTCATTTTTTATAATATAAAATTTCCTTTTTTCTTGGTTGTACAAGCGTTAAATGTGATTTTTTTTTTCCGTTTGACCAGACTTAAATTAATGGCAAAGAAACAATAAACATTCCCCTAATAATCTCTATTTCTAATTTTTTAAGTACGAAAATTTATAAAAATTAATTAAATAATGAATTTTTTACAAAGTATAAAATATTTTTCATTGCCTTTCATCCAATATCTAATTAACTGTGTAATTTCTTCCTAAGACTAAGAAAAAAAAATATTGTTAATTAAGTCATTAAAAATATTAATAAAATATTATAACGCGAATAGACTTCTTTCCTCAGCCTAAACCCCCTTTTGAACAAAAATGTAAGCGTTAGCAATTTTTAATTTCCCTTAGTTTATGCTAATTTGCGCTTGAAATTACAGAAATTAAACAACCGGACAACTTCCGGGCCAGAATTTTGGCGACGAAGAACATCCTGTTGCCAATGGACCAATCAGCGATCGAATTTTTTCCCCCTCAACGAACTTTCCAGTCTATCTGAGAGCTATAAAAAGGGTGAAAAAACACGGATTTAATAAATCTTCCTCCGGTCCACCAGCCTGCTCTTCTCCTGACTTCACCTCTGACCTGCGAAGCCTAACTTCTCCTCCGAGGTAAGCGATATTTCCGACTGTAAGCAATTTCCATTCCCAGTTAATTACTTCTGATTGTAAACACTTTTTATGCGATAAATTTTTTAAAATTAAATGTGCCATTAAAAATTACATTAATGCGAACTAATATATGCTAATTAAATATAATATTAATGTAGTTATGAAATAAGATACTTCTCCGTTAGCCAGCGCGCAAGCGAGAAATCGCCAACTAATGTAGGACGTCGCCAAATTTCCTTGGCAATTAATTATTTGCCTGCTCCTGACTAATGAAAAAATACCTGAAATAAAAATTAATTATTGTTGGTACGAATTTAAATGGTTGATTTTATTTGTTTATGCAATCAACGCTTAGATTTTAATTGAACAATCCTAAATTTAATTTTAGGGATTGGAAGTTCTTGATATTTCTTTTATTACGTTCTAATTAATTAATAATGTTAACAATTTCTAATATAATTTGTGTTCTAATTTCTAATGTTTTAATTAGATATTAATAATCGCATTCTAATTTAATTATCTTATGTTATGATTCTTAATACGCTCTAATAACAACATTTTTTAATAATGTATCTCAGCCATTTATGTAGTTATTATTATACGAAATTTAATGCGTTTCTAATTTTACCTAGCTCAATCTTTTGCTTGCTACAATGATTATTAAATGTTTTATTTATTGATTTTTGATTTAAAAGAGGCAAATTTTCCATTCTGAATGAGCTTGTTTGGTGACGTGTACTTGCGACACGTACATTATAAGCAGGCAGCCATATTTGATTCTATGCTATTCGGTAGTATCATGCTTGAGCCACATAGCTAGAGCTGGGGGATCTTATAAGGACTCTCTTGATAACGTTTGTTTCTGCTCGATTGCTTGTCACTTAATGCGCGCGCACTTCGTTCTTTCTGCCCACGCAACAAACTATCTACAAAGCAACAATTTTTCTTATTAGATATTTGAGTGCGATATTTTATAATAAGGAAACATTAGTTTAAATAATTGCTTTTCTGTTTTATCAGAATTTAATTTAACTTAGCTTAAACTGAACTTCTGGAAAAATTCTTATTAAAAAGACGCCCATTTAACAGAAAATTTCCAACAATTTTTAAAATAAACTTCTGTTTGTGCTCTCAGTAAAGTTTTGAAGCTTGTAAATATATATATTTTTAACTCTAAAGAAATTATTTTTAAGTATTTTTATAGCTGGTATGACTTAATTTAACCATCACAACCTTGGCGCACTTTACAAAATCGCCAACTCGCCGCGCTCTTGCGTCTTGTCTCCCGGAGTAAGAAATCCTCCAACGAGCGCCATATTTGGCGCGGAATCCACTTGTCGAAAAGGGTGGATGCTCTTTCCGGATCACCCTAGCTTTCTATTTTTTGCTCTTAAATTGAAGAAAATTAAAAATAATTAAAGGAAAATAAAATATTTTTCTCCTAATTTTATTTACACATTTTTTAAGAGAACGTGAAATGAAATGAATTATTTTTAATTAATTTATTTTGCTGGAAAATTTAAAATTTAAAGTTTTTAAAACTACTTTTCTGTAAAAATTTATAACCATTCTATATATATAGCTAATTTTGATTAAGAATTCAGATTTAATTCCATAACTTTGAATTAATAAAACAGATTTCTAATTTTTGTTCTTAATCTGAAGACAATTAAAAATAAATAAAAAAATAAAACAATTTACTTCTAATTTTAATTACATATTTTTAAAAGAATGTGAAATTAAATGAATAATTTTTAATTAATTTCTTTTATTGGATATTTTAAAACTAAATTCAACTTTTTAAAACTACTGTTTTGTAAAACTTTATAACCATTATATATTCAGTTAATTATGATTAAGAGTTAAGATTTCATTACTTAATTTTTAATTAATAAAATAGATTTCGGTGAGACCGGATAGAATTTCACAACCCTTGGCGCAAATTTCAAAATCGCCAACTCGACGCGGCCTCTCGTCTTGTCTCCCGGAGGATGATATCCTCCAACGAGCGACATATTTGGCGCTAAATCACTTTGGCGAAAAGGAGGCGAGGTTCTTTCTGTATACCTTTCTAATTTTTGCTCTTAATTAGAAGAAAATAAAAAATAAATCAATAAAAATAAAATAATCTACTTACTTATAATTTTAATTACACATTTTTAGGTGAATGTGAAATTAAATTAATGATTTTTAATTTATTTATTTTGTTGGAAAATTTAAAATTAAATTTATGTTTTTAAAACTACTTTTTTGTAAAACTTTATAAACATTATATATTTAGTTAATTTTGATTAAGAGTTAAGATTTAATTACATAATATTTAATTATAAGACAGATTTCTATTTTTTGCTTTTAATCAGTAAAAAAATAAAAAATAATTAGATGCAAATAAAATAATTTACTTCTAATTTTAATTATACATTTTTTTAACTCAATGTGAAGTTAATTATTTTGCATTCATTTATTTTGCTGGAAAATTTAAAATAGAAGACAAATTTTAAAACTACAATTCTGTAAAACTTTATAACCATTATAAATTTAGTTAATTTTCATTGAGAGTTAAGATTTACTTACATAATTTTTAATTAATAAGAGAGTTCTATTTTTTCAGAAGAAAATTAAAAATAATTAATTAAAACATAATTTACTTCTAATTTTCATTGCACATTTTTTAACTGAATGTGAAGTTAAATGAATTACTTTTAATTCATTTATTTTGTTGCAAAATTTAAAATTAAACTCTAATTTTTAAAACTAAATGTTGCAAAACTTTATAACCACTAAATATATAGTTAATTTGTATTAAGAGTTAAGATTTAATTACATAATTTTTAATTAAAAAGATAAATTTCTATTTTTTGCTTTTAATCAGGAGAAAAATTGAAAATAAATGAATAAAAAAATTAATCTACTTCTAATTTTAATTACACATTTTTTTAACTCAATTTGAAATTTAAATGAATTATTTTTAATTCATTTATTTTGTTGGAAAATTTAAAATTATATTCAAGTTTTTAAAACTACATTTTGTAAAACTTTATAACCATTATATATTTAGTTAATTTGTATAAAGGTTTTATTACATAATGTTTATTTAATAAGATAGATTTCAATTTTTTGCTCTTAATCAGGAGGAAATTAAAAATAGATGAATAAAACTAAAATAATTTATTTCCAATTTTAATTACACATTTTATAACTCAATGTGAAGTAAAATTAACTATTTTTAATTCATTTATTTTGTTGGAAAATTTAAAATTAAATTTAAGTTTTGAAAACTACATTTTGTAAAACTATATATTTAGTAAATATATAAATATATAACCTAAATATATAATTCCATATAAAAACTATATGGAATTACATATTTAGGTAATTTTTATTAAGATTTATTTAATTAATAAGATAATCTCTTAATCAGAGGAAAATTAAAAATAAATGAATTAAAAAATTACTTCCATTTTTAATTACACATTTTTTAACAATTTGAATTATTTTTAAATCATTTATTTTGTTGGAAAATTTAAAACTATATTCAAGTTTTTAAAACTACATTTCTGTTAAACTTTATAACCATTATATATTTAGGTAATTTTGATTAAGAGTTAAGATTTAATTACATAATTTTTAATTAATAAGATAAAATTCTATTTTTTGCTCTTAATCAGGAGAAAATTAAAAATAAATGAATAAAAATAAAATAATTTACTTCCAATTTTAATTACACATTTTTTAACTGAATATGAAGTTAAATGAATTATTTTTCATTCATTTATTTTGTTGGAAAATTTAAAATTAAATTCATGTTTGTAAAATTTTATAAACATTATATATTTAGGTAATTTTGATTAAGAGTTAAGATTTAATTTTTTTATCTTTTAATTTTTAATTAATAAGATAAATTTCTATTTTTTGCTCTTAATCAGGAGAAAATTAAAGATAAAAGAATAAAAATAAAATACTTTACTTCTTATTTCAACAACTCATTTTTAAGTGAATGTGAAATTAAATGATTTTTTTAATTAATTTATTTTGTTGAAAAATTTAAAATTTAATTAAAGTTTTTAAAACTACTGTAACTTAAAACTTAAGACACATTTGTATAAAACTAAGCAACAGCTGTATAAAAATAAACCGTTGCAATACTAATATTAAAATTTACATAATTAAAATTCAAGATATATAGTCAATTAAAATATTTCAAATTTATTTTTTTGTTAAAAACATTTTAAGTAAAAAAATTATTTGATAATAGCTTTAATTCCTTAAAGTTATTATTTTATCTGCATTAAAACTAAAATGTGTTAAATAAATTCTTATATATAGACACAAACACACTGGGAGGTTATATTATTTAACTTTTAACATTAATGCTCATATTTGCATTTACTTAACTTTCCTGATTTCATGTTTGTAAGGATTGGATTGTGTAACCGATTTTTTTTACTTCTTATTTACATGTGACACAGTATTTTATTTTCTAACACTTGTTCTTGTCAGTGAAAATACAATATTTTAATCAGTATTTACTTGATTAAAGCTATTATATTAGTCAATGATAATACAGATTTACCAGTTAATAAATTTAAATATAATTGCTTTGATTCAATACTAGTGGTACCATATTGATTAAATCAGAAAACAATTATTGGATTTAAGGTTCTGCACTATTTTCAAAACTGGATTATAAGCTATAAATTTTAAAAAGTATATAATAACAATTAAAATAAAACCTTTAATGCTTTGCAATAATCTTACAAAAAAGTGTTTTTAAAATCATTTTTATAGTTCATAGTTTTGAAATTTTTTTGATAAATTAGTTTTGATAGAAACTAATGTATTTTAAGGATATAAAGATGTATATAAATTTTTGATTTGACAAAAATTATCTAGTATGTTGACCAATATTGAATTGAAAAAACTAAAATTTTTGTTAAAACAAAACCTTTTTGCTGTTTTGTATTTGTTCTTGCTACACTAATTCTATATGCTAAATTTTGTCTTTAACTGGGACATAACCATACATGCCTTAATATATGGGCTGTAGATCGGTATTGAGACTCATCCGTAAAGGACATTTACGTAAGTTCATTAACGTCTCTTAAATAATTCGTAACTATTTGAAAAATGGAGGCTAGGGAGTGATTAGTTAAGGTTTGCTAAAAACATATTGGCTGATGGTAGGAATATTTGGCGAGAAAATGTGTTGGTACTTAAATTACAGAAAAAATAGAAATCTAGCAAAAAATTAGAAATATATTTTATTAATTAAAAATTATGTAAATAAATCTTAACTGTTAATCAAAATTAACTAAATATATAATGGTTATAAAGTTTTACTGAATTGTAGTTTTAAAATTTGACTTTTATTTTAAATTGTACAGCAAAATAAATGAATTAAAAATAATTCATTTAACTTCACATTGAGTTAAATGTGTAATTAAAATTAGAAGTAAATTATTTTATTTTTATTCATTTATTTTTAATTTTCTTCTTACTAAAAGAAAAAATGGAGCTATTTTATTAATTAAAAATTATGTAATTAAATCTTAATAAAAATTACCTAAATATATAATGATTATAAAGTTTTACAGAATGCAGTTTTCAAAACTTAAATTTAATTTTAAATTTTCTAACAAAAGAAATGAATTAAAAATAATTCATTTAACTTCACATTGAGTTAAAAAATGTGTAATTATTTTTTTATTCATTTATTTTTAATTTTCTCCTGATTAAGAGCAAAAAATAGAAATTTATCTTATTAATTAAAAATTATGTAATTAAATCTTAATTCTTAATTAAAATTGCCTAAATATATAATAGTTATAAAGTTTTACAAACTTGAATTTAATTTTAAATTTTCCAACAAAATAAATGAATTAAAAATAATTCATTTAACTTCACATTGAATTAAAAAATGTGCAATTTAAATAGAAGTAAATTATTTTATTTTTATTCATTTATTTTTAATTTTCTTCTTATTAAAAGCAAAAAAAGAGCTATTTTATTAATTAAAAATTATGTAATTAAATCCTAACTTTCAATCAAAGTTACCTAAATATATAATGGTTATAAAGTATTAGAAAAATGTAGTTTTAAAAACTTGAATTTAATTTTAAATTTTCCAAAAAAATTAATTAATAAAAAAATTCATTTAACTTCCTCTTTTACTTAAAAAATGAGTAATTAAAATTAGAAGTAAATTATTTTATTTTTATTCATTTATTTTTAATTTTCTTCTGATTAAGAGTAAAAAATAGAAATCTATCTTATTAGTTAAAAATTGTGTAATTAAATCTTAACTCTTAATCAAAATTAACTAAATATATAATGTTTATAAAGTTTAACAAAAAAGTAGTTTTAAAAACTTGAATTTAATTTTTAATTTTCAAAACAAAAAGAAATGAATTTAAAATAATTCATTTAACTTCACATTGAGTTAAAAAATGTGTAATTAAAATTAGAAATAAGTAAATTATTTTATTTTTATTTATTTATTTTTAATTTTCTTTTGATTAAGAGCAAAAAATAGAAAGCTATCCGGAAAAACACCGCCCCCTTTTCGCCAAAATGATTTAGCGCCAAATATGGCGCTCGTTGGAGGATATCATCCTTCGGGAGACAAGACGCAAGAGCGTGGCGAGTTGGTGATTTTGGAAAGTGCGCTGAAGAGGTGATAATCAATCCGTTCGCACCAAAAATTCAATTAAAATTAATAAAAAATATTGGGTTTTAAAAATTTGGAGACAAAACAGCGGCCCTGAGATATGAATTACCTTAGGGTCTCTAAAGGCTCCTGAATTCTTCTGAAATTGTAAATAATTACACAGTTTGGAACATAAAAAGTAAATAATTAAATTCAGCAGCTGTCTTGTTTTGTAAGCCTAGTATAAACAAAGCATAGTTTATGAGAAAAAAAAAAACTTGCAGCGAAAGCGTAGATGAATATTATTAAAGAGTACCTCATCAGAGCTTCATTCATTACGAATTTTAACGACTTATTTTACACATAAGAACAGCTTTTAAAAAATTAAAAGTCTTGAAGTATATAGACTGTATATATTAATGCATAAATCCAATTTTTATTTAATTTTATGTTTTAGTAGCATACTTATTTTATTGTTTAATAGCGCATCTAGAAGGAAATTAATTAATTTATATAATCAGTGAATTCAGCTAACAACTCTTACATAATTATGAAGCAGCAAATCAGCAGTCAGAGAATTATTAACATATATTTTCATTGAAATGATCTCTCTTTTTATGAAAACTGTACTTGCAATATTTTACATAAAAAATAGGCATTCTTATAAAAAACATATATAATTTACTTATCAGAGTAAAGAGCTATAATTTTAATCCGTTTGGTATAGTCGTCAACGTAAAAAATTGATTTTATTTGAATGTGAAAATAGAGAAATTAACAGTTCATACACTTTTCTGGTAACTACAAAGATGAAACATTTCTAAAAATCTTAAAAGGTAATCCCTTGTTATATTTTATATAAAATTATGCTGCTATGGATTATATTCTATGCTCCGAAGAATATAATTTTAGAATTACTCTCATCCGTTTATCTTTTATATTTTTGACCTTGTGCTTTCCAATAATGTATAGATTTCTCCAACTTATGTTCAATATTTAAATAATTAGAAAGTTTTAAGATAAACATTGAATGTAGTTTATTAAGAACTTTTTTATAAGCCACAATTTTTTTTTGAATTTCTTTGCGAATTTTTGAAGTAGAAAATTCTTACTTTTAATAGATAGATTATGTATTGATTCAGTCTTAATTTGGTTTTAAAAGGGCTATTTTAGACCGGATTTTGTAACTTTGATGCTCTGTCAGATGACGAGAACGATATCTTTGCAATTTCCTCTCTCCAATCCTATTAGTGGGATTGCATTTCTAAATAAGAAGAGGCTCAGCATTGTTTGTGAAACAGTGAGCAAAATTTAAGCAAACTTTGAGTTTAATTTAAAAATAATCTATTCAAAAGTGTCTTGGGTTAGAAGGAGGGTTTTAAGAAAATGACTTTGATGTTTTAGGTGTCATTGATTGCATAAATTATTAATGCGATTATTTTTAATAAACACACACATTCGTTCAAAACTAATTTTTAAAAATTATTTGATCCATAATCTATACATACATTGATACAAGATAAAAAGTTTGTAATTAAATTTTAAAAGTGGTTAGCTCTTATTGTTAAATTACATAAAATGTCCCCCCCCCCCTAAAAAACGAATTCATTATTCTCTGCAGGCTTTTAATTTTTCGTTTTTTCCCCCTTTAGATATTTTTGGAAGAATAATGCAGTGTAAGTATTTTTTTTATCTTCAATGGAACCCCCCCCCCCCCCATTTGTTAAAACTTTGAGCCATATTAGCGAAATGGGCAAACTTTAATATATAACATAGAACAGTAAACGTAGGACTGTAGAATAAAAATATAACGTAAAACAAATATGTACTAAAATATGTGCAATAAGCGGCTGCTGCTGATGGAATTTATTTGTGTATGAAAAAATTAATAGTTAATTGAAGATGACAAATATTTGCTATATTCTGTGGCCTGTATAGGTATTCGTTTCTTATCCATATTCTATACATGATGATTTTCATAGATTCCTATAGTTGGTTAATGAACTTAGTATAACATAAGCATTATAAAGAAAAGTATCATAAGGTGTGTATTTAAATGATATTGAAATGAACTTTACTTAGCGTTGTCTTACAGAATCAAATTTGTTGAGTAATGGAGGAAACCTTAGTGAATGGTGAAAATTTTAGTGAACACCTTACTCAATAATTTTTCCCGAGAATCTTTGACGTATTTTTTTAATATTCTGTTACAAATTAAGCTAAATTAATGCACCTATTTAAAGATGTGTGAACGTTGGCAAGCTTCTTATCTTAAGACAAAGTCAGAGTGTTTCTAGACACCCTTCTATTGAAAAATTGTATATCAACAGAAGTGCCACCTTTAAGAGTGAAAATTGTATATCAGCAGAAGTACCACCTTTAACAGGGTAAGTGGTATGGTTTTGAATGAAGCTGAATTTCTTCCAGATTTTTTCGAAGACCTTGCCTGAAATGAAGTTAAGAGGGCTCTTTTCACGTGATAGGCAGTGAATGCTATATTTGCTTCTGTTTATAACTCAAAGTTTCGATGTATCATTTCTCTAACAACGTGATAGAAATGAGATATTTATGTATCAAACCACGTAACTAGTTCTTAGATTGCCCATTTCGCTGTCGTACCCAATACATTTATGTAATTTAAGCTTATGACGGTATATAATTCGTAATATTTAGGTTACAAGGTTGAGAAATCTCAATGGAATAGGGAGAACGTGATACGCATGAAGAAAGCTCTGTTGAGGTGTTTGGAATATATTTACAATGTCGAAGACGATCTCTATCGCATAAGCCGTCTTCAAGGTCCAGCTTTGTTTGTCAAGTTCAAGGGTTCTGTTGGATACCTTGGTGAGGTCCTTTCTAAAATCCATTTCTACCTTATCTATACAGAATATGCTGTTAACACCGTACGGGAGATGATAACGACTCGAGCAAGCTTTGCAGATGCCGCTGAATCCCAGCAATATCCATGCACTGAGGAAGAAATTATGGGAATCGAGGAAAAATTTCAACTAACCAAACTCCGCTTAGAATGCTTGATATCTTTCATTGAGCAAATTTTTTGGGAGTACATTAAAGAGGAATTAGAATTATGAAGAAGAGAATGGGAGATTTAGGGGAACTTTACTTCTAAAATTCACTTCCTTTCAAATTTGGAACTTTAATTCTGAAATTTCCTTCCTATAAAATCTTTTAACGTCTATCGCCTAGTAACTAAAATTTGTGATGTCTCTGGTTGATGGGAAAAATATTTAAATGTATCTTTTCGAAAGGAAGTTGAATAAATAAATGAAATAAATGCAAATTTTTTGTGCTGATTTTATTTCAACTACATTAAAAATTATTTCTTTAATTATTCAAAAAATTATTAATTATTATTACTTCTGTTAATTAATAAGTATGTATTGTCAATTTAATTAATTAAGAATTCCTAAAGCTTAATTATTAAAACACAGCTTTAAAATAAAGTTGAAAAACACCATTAATTTGATTTTTTGGGATTTTATATGATATATTTGCAATAATGATAAAACTTTTATTTAAAATTCTTTATCACAAGAATATCTTTCTAGGCTCATGAAATCCAGATTAATTTTTAAGCTTACAATATACAATGCTAGTTTTAGTCAAACAACTGAAGTTTATTAAGTAATTAACATTTGAAATATATAATAAAATCGAGAATTAAAAAGCAATCCTTTGCTCAAACGATTAAGGACCGTTAAATTTCTATTTACTCCAAAATTTATAAATAGCTTTCAGCAGTTGTTATTCCGAATTTTCTGAGCTGTTGCAAACAGAAATATGTTAGCACAAGAACATATTTAAAAAAAGGGATCAATGAATTCGAAGAATAAGTTTGGAAAGTGTGGCTCAGAATTGCTTCTCCACCGTAAAATGTTAATGAAACAATCAGACGAATTATATTACACTTAGAATTGCTTAAAATGTTATATATGTTATATATTAGAATTATGAAGAAGAGAATGGGAGATTTGGGGGAACTTTACTTCTAAAATTCTAATGGTTTATATATATATATATATATATATATATATATATATATATATATA
>JAOUZG010010116.1:14887-37251 GCA_026289955.1 Argiope argentata | reverse complement strand
CACCAGACTGAATCGGAACTCGTCTGTATACACCACTTGGCTCAAATCATGTTGCTGCCAATCTCGATGTTCAGCAGCCCATCTTCTTTTGGCCACATGGTGGCGTGGGGTCAACGGAATGCGGACCATTGGCCTACGTGCATAGAGCCCTCCCCCATGAAGCCTATTACGTACTGTTTGGCTGGACACCCTTCTTCCTGTTGCCAAGAACAACTGTCTTTGCAGCTGAGTAGCATTCTCTGTTCTGTTTCGACGGGCTGTTAAACGTATATACCGATCATCAGTTGCTGTAGTGGCCCGTGGTCGACCTTGCCCTGGTCGACGTCTAACATTTCCTGTTTCTTGGAATCGATTCCACAGCCTTGCAACAACACTACTGGAGACTCCAACAGCGTCCGCGACAATCCGTTGTGTTTGGCCTGATTCCAGTCTGCCTTTGACACGCCTTGCCATGGATTCCGGTAAATCACGTTGTTCAGACATTCTCATAAGCTTGTCTCAAAAACAGAAAGACTGCGCAATCAAATTTCACAGTTACGGCAATAAAACAGACGTTTCTGCAACATCCCGATTTCTGACCTTATCTCCTTTTTCTGGTTTTTGACGTCATGAACTTTGATTCGCATATAAAGTTTTCTTTTTCCGTTTCCTGGCAGGCTGTAATTTATGGATGATTCATTTTATGTTACTTATTGGTAGACATCTTTGTGTAATTCTGTTAAAACCATGTGCTCCCCCTAATTGTTTTGAGCAGTGTACTTTTGCCTTTTAAGAATAAATGACTTTGTAACTACAGAAAAGGATAAACTGATATCCCGAAAGGATTTGATAGGAGCATGCAGAAATAGAAATGATGATGACAAGGGAAATGGTCTCTGAAATGCGTATTTCAGAAATTTAGCTGCATAAAAACTTTTATGCTTTTAATGCTTACCTTTAGATATGAAAAATATTACATTCTCTATAAAAAATTGTTTTTTTTTGGTTTGGTGTAAAAGATATTTTTGAAAGTTAATATTGATAAGCAGTTCTAATTTTCTATCGATATTTCTATGCACCCATAATTTAAGTTATTTTCAATGGCTGATGAAACAAACACTTTTATAACTTCTTAGTGCTCCTTTTTAGAACGAAAAATAATTAATTTAATAACCGTTAATGCATGCCTTTGTATTATTTATAGCATATCTTTAATGCACGCATTTACATGCCTTTGTATTATTACGCTGATAACTAAGGTTTCAAATTCTCATTTGTTTGTTTATTACATTGAAAAAGGAATCTTAATAATTAGAATTTTAAGATCAAAATTTTGTGAAATTTAGTAAAAGAGCAAATACTTAAATATAACTACAATAAATTGTTAAATTCTGTTTTTGGAATAAGATAGTTCGCTACGAAAAAGGATAGAAACAAAAAATATTGTATGAAATTTTGCTTCTATTTCTGAAACAACAGTTTGAGAAAAGGAAATAATAACTAAAATCTCAAAGTTTAATAATAATCGATAATAGTTAAGTGTGTGTATATGTCTTATACACACACTTAAGATAATGACCACAAAGCAAATGATTCGTAAAATATTGAGTTTATATATTTTTTAAAGAACATTTAAGATTTATGTTTTCAGATGCTCTTGAATTGAGATTGTGAACTACATTTGCTTCTTTCTAAACCACTTTTAAAAAGAAGTTGCTTTTTCTGTAAGAATTTAAATGAATAAAAACCATTCTTTAACAATCACTAATTATTTGTTTCGATTTAAAAAAAACTGACATAAATATTACATTAAAGTGCACAAGATAGAAACTCTTTTGCACAAAAAGGCACCTATAAGCAATACGCGACTGTTAAAGTCTCTAGTTGCAGCGGTGAATCACGAGGCTTTGGATTTAATGTAGCCTATTAGACGACTAAGATCAGATTCACTACGGAGTGACTAATTGCAGCCCGCCTGAAGCGGACCACTTTTGCCCTCAAACTCGAAGGGTCCGAGTACTACAAATAACCTATTATTCGAGGAAAAAAGATGGTAACACTGTACATTCTGCGCAGATGAGTGCGCATATGAAACGTCACTCGAGCGTCTATGACGTTTCATAAACGCCTTTATATATTCTTTCTTCTGCCATGAGGTTTTCTGATTTTTCTGATGAGGGAATAAACTGGACCAAGAAGTGGAAGAGGGGACGAGATTGTTTGAATGGAGAGTTAACATAGAAGATTCGACTTTTGAGGTAGAAAGAAAACGGACGTATTTGATTGCAATATTAAAGTATCCGAGGTCAAAACTGAATTATTGAAGAAAATTATTCCAGAATTTGAAGAAAAACACGCGAGTGGAGAGAATGTTCTAGGTGAGTTTTATACTAACTCAGTATTCAATTCGTGACAATCATTAATTTCTTAATATAAATATTAGGATTTAAGACAATCATAATATTTATTTAGTCAATTTATTTTTTACTGTTATTTGTTTTATAAATACAGTCGAGAGAAAAAAGGGGCTACTCAATTTTATTCTACTGCCTATTATCATATTTCAAAACTAATATACCCTTTTACAGCCGGTAGCGTATATTAAAGATTGATGCGACTAAAATGCTAACAGGGGATTACCTACATATTTAAAATCATATAAACTTTGAAAATTACTCTGGCAACACCTTTTTTGATGCCACGAGTAGATTACGCATGGAAAAATTACCAAGAGGACGGGTAATTTACCATTTACCCAACATATTGGTTTATATTCCATAATTACATTTGGAGATGTTTGATTGTTTTCTGTTAAGGGATTGTTTCCATATTAAGATGTGTAAGGTTTATGTTATATGCGCATCGATAATATACATTTTTTAAAAAAATTATTGATACTTTAAAAGCCTCTTTCAAATTTCAGTTTACTTTTTAAAGTAGTTTGCTTCTTCATTCATAATAAAATATTTATAGAGGAAAATTTTCGGACAAATTTGGTTCTTTCCCATAAAGAAATATTCATAATTATTGAAACTTTTGCTTAAATCATATGAAAAGTTTTGTTGTATGATCGAAAGAAAGGAAATCGAATATATTTTTTATTGTTTAAATTAAATATTAATTATATTGTTAAAATCATTGTCTCATCTATAAAGGGGTGGGTGAAAATTAACAGTCGTCTATCGATCTATACTCTCGGAATCGTTCCGTTCTTCGTTTTTGTTTGAATCGTTCTGAAAAAAAGACAAACCACTATGCATATTCTATTATATATTCTAGGCATATTATATTGTTTAAAAATGCTATATTCAGGTCCTAATTCCATATTTCATAACCATTGTTCGTCAATGCCACGCAAACAGGTTGCAGTTTTATCTACAATGAACCAAAATAAGATAATTAAAGCAATAAAATAAATTGTTTTATTTCTATACTTATATTTGAACAAGCTTACTAATTTTTAGTTCTTAATTTCAATGAAAACTCTAGAATATCTTTTTTTTAATTCTGTATTTTCCATTTTAATCTATGCATTCTAGTTTTACAGGTTCTAAGGTACCCTGTAAAATTTTCCCCGTACAGAGGATGCATAATTGCAACAAAAATACTAAAATCTTATTTAACAAGCAAGAAATCATTTTTTCTGTAAATAGATAATAGCCTTTTTCGTGAGGAAAAGGAAATATGACAATAATGTTCAATTACACTAAAAGTGAGTGAGTGATAAAAATTTGAAATTTAAAATAATATTATTTGTATATTATTTAAATGTTCTGTATTTCAACATGATGTGATATGCTCTATTTTTTTCTATTCATAACTTGAATTTATTTTATGGAGAAAACACGGTTTTCACAAAAGTCAAAATAGTATTCAGAAAATAAGATGTAAAATATTTCAATCACTCTATTTAAAAATTGGAAATTATGAAAGCTTCTTGCTTTAAGAAAATATTTAAAAAAAGTAAACTTAGGATTCTGATGATTTCTTTATGCACTGTTTTAATTTACATTGAGTTATTTTATGTTTGAAACGATGAGATGTTAAAATTCATTTTTGAATAGAATTCTGCTGTACTAGTAATTTGGAACTCCTGTTGACTCTTTTTTCCCCATGAAAATACAGTAATTTGTTATTTTCGATATTTAATTTTTAATTTATATATAAATTTAAATAAAACTGCACTCCATGTGAATAACTTAACCTAGTAAAGAATTTGAGAAAAGATGTTTTCAGTAGCTTGATATAATAATGAATCAATTGAATCCTTAAATAAATAAAATAATTGAGACATAATAACATTTATTAATTGATACGTTTATAATTCTTCGAATTTTAACTTAATATTTTTATGTCAAAATGCTTTTATGTGAATGTATCCCTAGCCCCTCTGCGATACTTCTTCTATAGAAGTGTTTGCGAAATAACTAGGGTAAAGAAATTTGTCATACTGTGGATAAAATTTCATTGTTTGGAAATTTTGTACTTTTTCATGACAAACATGAATGATTTTTTATTTTCAATATTTAATTTTTAATTCATATATAAATTTAAATAAAACTGCACTCATTATGAATAACTTAACTTAGTAAAGAATTTAAGAAAAAAAATGTTTTCAGCAGCTTGGTATAATAATGAATTAATTGAAACCTTAAATAAATATAATAATTGATACATTGTAACATTTTTAATTGATGCATAGTGACATTTTTTAATTGATTCATTTATAGTTCATTGAATTTTAACTTAATATTTTTATGTCAAGATACTTTTATGTGAATGTATCCCTAAGCCTTCGGCGATGCTTCTTTTATAGAAGTGTTTGCTGAATAACTGGGGTAAAGAAATTTGTCATCATGTGGGTGAAATTTCTGTTGCTCGGAAATTTTTTTTATCATGACAAACATTTATTTTATTGGTTTAAAAAGTCTATCTTATGCCTCACTGAAATGTTGAATTAGGAATTGTATGAAAATAGTTCATTAAATGTTTTTTAATTAGTTTTTTTTATCATACTTAGTAAATGTTCGAAACGATGTATTATTTTGTAGTTCCAAAACTCTATTATTACAAACTGTAAAATATTGTAAAAATAAGTATCTGTTATTTTGTTATATTGATAGATGTGATATCTGTAGATAAATAGATGTGTTATTTTGTGATATTGATGATTTTTTATGATAGGAAATTTGACGCAAGAACCGGA
The DNA here is from genome assembly GCA_026289955.1 of Argiope argentata. Lineage (NCBI taxonomy): Eukaryota > Metazoa > Arthropoda > Arachnida > Araneae > Araneidae > Argiope > Argiope argentata. Next base: position 32,066 of record JAOUZG010010116.1, on the reverse strand, counting down.
TGGATTCATATAAATTGGATTCACTAATTTGCATTCGGAAGACCCAAACTCATCGATTTCTTTTTTAAATAATGAAATTTTTAATATCCTTGTCAATTTACTTAATCTCACCAATAGCACAAATGGGTGAAATAATGTCCACTTTTTGCAGAACTTTGCCATAAAAGGGTCTTCGATGCAATAACTAAATTAATGCAATTAAATATTACTTAATTACTTATTCTATAAAACTGGAAGTGTCTTACTGCTGACACTGAAATATTTCAATTGCATTGCACTTTCAGGTGATTAAAATTGGTAGACTGAACAGACTTCATTATTAAGGTAGAAGGTAAATTGATGATGAAGTGCAAATGCATCTGATATGAACAGCAAATGCATCTTCATTGTTGAGTAAAAACGATGATGACAAGGGAAATACTTCCCATAATGTCTGAGTTTTTTTTTTAAAGAAATTGATATTTTCTGCTATAACTGAGCCGTTGTTTACGATTTAAATCGCTTATGAGGATCTCTGTTAACGCAAAACAATTTTTGCTTTAACAGTTGCATTAAAATGGATTTACATGATTATGTCATAGTTGTTGTTGTTACTTATGGCACTTGCCATGGAGAAACCCCGCTAATGCATCAGCAGATTTTGAGCCAAAGATATGCGTCTCTTGTTCCAAGTAGCGCCAACTACAGCCAAGAGTGCAACTTCAGCTACGCACTCATCACAGTAGCTTGCACAGTCCCTTTTTACAGGGGGGGGCACAGTCACACATCTCACAGATAGCACACAGAAGAACAACCATGCCCAAACCAGGACGCAAACCGAGGAAGACGCATGACCTCTATGCCAGATGTCATGGTGAACGGAGGTTATTTTTACATCAACATTTTAATACTTTTTGTATAATTTATCCTCATAAATATTGTTTTATTAAGCTGATGAACACAGCATGAAGGTCATCCAAAAAGATATCTTCTATATTGCTCCTCATTCATTGTTCCTTATATTCTTCTAATATTATTTTCCTTACCGAATGAATTCTGACATCTTAAGTGGAAGATGGCGAGTTATTGAAATATTATTATTACATTTAGGGATTTCGTTTCTTTTTTCGTATATCTCTTTGTAGTAATATGTTAAGCATTATAATTTTTTTTACATTTTTTCTTTTACTATCATTCATTCATTTTAATTGCCTGTAATAGAAATAAACATCATTTTATTGTATGATTCTCTCAATTTTAGATTTGCCTAATAATGTTGTAAAGTTTATTATCTTTCAATTCTTATTCTGTGAAGCATAATATTCTAAATAATTTCCTTTGTGTATGTAATTCTTTTTCTTTAAAGGAATTACACATGGGGTCAGATGTCTGTGATTCAAAGTTAGAGTATATACTGCATGAAAACTGCAAAAAGTGTTTGTACTTTAACATAATTAAGATAATTTTCAGCATTCCGCAGAGGAAAAGCCAGCCAAGAACCCAAATATAAATTTTTTCTAAAAAATATTTCCATGTAGCATTTTAATTCCTCGTCTTAAAACTCTTATACATTAAAAGTTTATTTAAAAAAAATTTTCTTATTTTATTATATTTTATGGTGAAATTTCTTTAATATATGAATTCAAACATCATGTATTAAACCTGAGATTAATATGTTTATGAAATGCATTTATTTATTGCTATTTCTATGAAGAGGAGTAAAGTTTCAAAGAAAAAGGCTTTATGTTAATTTTATACCCAAAAATAAATAAATGCTAGTTACTGTAAAGGTACACATATTTTTTAATTGTAAAATTTATAGACTATAATTATTGTTTTTTAAATTTTTCATAATTTTATTTCCTTAATTATGAGCCAAATTAATATAATAGTGCCCATTTTTTTCAATTTACAGTACATTTAATTGAAAGAAACACATTTGAATCAAGAGATAAAGTAATACAATTTTTTATAATATTTTTTATTCTATAAAACTATTCTATTGTTTATTTTATATATATATTAAAGTCTTTCACTAGGTTAGAACTTTCAGCTAATTAGAATAAATGACATTATCATTAAAAACAAGTTAAATGATACACCAGAAACTGGTCTGATATGAGCATGCAAATGTATCTCCAATACAGAGGTAAACAATTATGATGGCAAAGGAAATGGAAAATTAAAGAAAAATCAGCGCAGACATGGTAAGTTGCTCTTTTGTTGTTTTCAAAATTATTTTTAGCATGGTTCGAATTTAACAATTCCTTTCAAAAGAAAAATAAATTACATTCTCTGATTTTACAATAATTAATTAATAGCAAGTTACTTGCTTATTGCCTCAACTACGCCATATGAAAACTTGATTTAATTATATTTATATGTCTCGAGATAGTAATGAAGACTCCAAACACATTTATAGCGATATTTTGGACCTTATATTTCAGAGCTGCATAGATCGACAGTCAAATAATTAAGATAACTTTCGACGTGAAAACTCTTACACAAATATTCATACTACATATAAGGGAAAAATGTATGAAGGGCATTTTATGAGTTTGATTGTTGTTTTGTAAAGTTGCACATTGAAATTGTTTTTCACTTTAAATGTTATTAGAATAAAGAGCAGTTTTACTCGCCCGTGATTTTATGGAACATTGAGACCCTTACTAAATAGTTATCTAAAGTCGTAAATTTGTCGTAAAAACCGATTTAAATTTTGTACTTTTTTGTAAATTAAATTTTTTTGTTTATATTTAAAAAGATATTAAATGCGGGGAGACTCTAATGTAGAGTTGTGAAATTCCTTTTTTTTAAAGGGGGGGGTGATTTTAAGTATAGAGTTTGAGAATCAAACAGTTTCTGCCTAAAAGCGCCATACGACAAAATAACATGGAGAAACCAATTAATTCACTTCAAAATTATTTTCTAGATGTTGTCAGTCTAGGAATTCACATGCAGTTTAATTTTTTTACTTAACATACTAATTTCCTCGATATATTCATTTTTATAGCATTAACTTAAAAAGTGAACTTTAAAGGAACAAGCAGTATGTACCCATCCAAACAGTTGATGGCTTTCAGCATTTTCTAAATTTTCTTCATACTACTTTGAGCAGGAATAATATTTTAAAAAGAAGGCAAATATAAGACGGCACGAAGTCTAGTACCGTTTTTATAATTTGTTGCGAGGTAACTGCCTTCAAAATTGCGGAAGAAATATTCATTTAGCAATTTTAAAGGCAGGTACTTCGAATCAAATTTTAGCAACTGAAATTATTGAAATTTGAAGGCAACAACCGAACATTTAAGGTAAGACACACTTTTATGTTTCTATAGAATATCTTTTAATATCAATTGAATTTATATGTTATCTTCAAAATATACAGAGTATATAGGGTGAGCATTAAATCTTGCGTTGGTTATTACAATTTATTTGTGTAAATCTTATTATATTTAAACATGTGCTTTTAATAATTGAAATTTTTCATGAAACAGATCATATTTTTCCGACAATTTCATCTTTATATACAATCATCACTATTGAAAATTTCTTTTGGAATAAAACAGGAAATGTGTGTTTTCATTAAAGCGTTAAAGAATGCATTTGATGAAGAATAGTAATTTCAAAGCAAATTTTTTTCTTCAAGAAAGACAGCATTTTATTAAATATTTCCAATTCCCTCATCTTTGCTAGTATAATGTAGCTGTTGTTACTAATGGCACTTGTGTTGTAAAGCTCGCCGACCCAGTCAGCGATTTTTAAGCTTTTTCTTGTTTCAAGTAGCGTCAACTAGGACCAATAGTACGACTTCAGCTACACATTCATCACATTCGCTTACGCAGCCCCTTTTTAAAGGGTGGCACATTCCCACGCCTCATAGATAGCACGCAGAAGAACAACCATGCCCTCACCGGGACTCGGTCCCAAGGAACACGCGCTACCTCTGTGCCAGGACGCCGTCGCTAGTAGAATGCAATACTTTTATATAAAATTGCATTGGATTGCATAGATAAAATGTTAATCTTAAATGAGAAAAGAAATATTGAAAGAACACATTTCCTTATGGACGTATCTTTTTTGAGTAGGAGTGACTTCACGGATCCTAATGAACTGTCTCCTTCCTGTTTTATCATCCTTTCAATTTTTAATTGTTCGCTTACTATCTTCTTTTCTTAGTCTACCATCGGAGGAGAGTCTTTGAGAGATTGTAGTCTCTCTGAATGTCTGTAAGTTCTGAGACTGAATAGAGCGCATGTGGTGGTAATGAGTAATGGCTCTGTAGAAAAGTAAAATAGAATGGCCTTCCAATCCGAATCGTCTGGAAAGTTACTCACCAGAAAGGTAAGTCCATTCTGAATAAAGCAAAATGGTTACTTAATGGGAAGACTCAAAATGTTTATATTCCCTTTGACACAAAAGGCACAGAGTAAGAAGGTCTGTTGATGGCAATTTACTAAGTATGACTTCGTTAGCATTATACTTACATTATAATACTAACGAGGTCAAAAATGTCAATAAATTTTTATGGATTAAAAAAAGTTTTTCTTCATTTTTAAGATAGTTAAAATAATTCCTGAATAGATAATGAAATTCTTCCTAATTATTTATTTCTAGAGATAACTGGAAAATTAAGATATTCGTTAGCAAATCATCTTGATAAATCAGTTGTCAAAGAAATGCTGGGGAAATATATGTAGTTATTAAATAAAATTAATTAATAGATAGCATCAATTTTGGAATGAAACAAGTGTTATTTAAAGTTTAAACAAGTTTAGATTTAGTGAAGTCATTAAACCTTTGCTTTCAAATAAATTTGTTTTTTTTTTTGGCTTATTTTTGCCTTTTTCTAGTTTTTCTGGTTTATTCTGGTTTACATTATTGAAAAAAACTCCAACGATTTTAATTTTAATAAAACAGTGAAATAGATTTTAATTTTAATAAAACAGTGAAATATTATATTAATATAAAAAATTTAATAATCTGCCATTTTAGGCATTTATATATACAAAACAATATTTTAAGGCAATAGAGATTTTTTTTTATTTTGTCATGGCAAATACTCTTCTAACACATTATTTAAATGAATGTATGTGATATTTCAACATATTGGGAATGTCTCTTTATCATAAAGTTATAACTGATTCTAAGAAGCGGTAAATTTTTGCTCTTGCTCAAAAAACAGCCAAGGAAAAACATAAAAATCAATATTTAATTTTCTGTCTCGTACTTGAATTATCACTACTTTTTAGGAGAAAATTTAACTTCCCCTTAACTTACGCCACTTTATGCATCTATTTTTTAGATGCTCTATCAAGAGCTCATATTTGTTTTGAGTTGATATTTCTTCAACCTTTTTAGCCTTTATATAAAAGGATTTTTTTTAATTCAGAAAGTTTACCTTTTGTTTTATTTGTTTCCTTTCTTATTCTTTTGATAGTTTATTGAAATTTGATATTCCTTTAATTCATATAATGTTATTCTCAAAATCATATTTAACAATCACGATCATAGTGAATAAGGTTTTGTATTTAGTAATTTTCAGAACATAAAAGTGTTAAATTTTTTTACGAGAAAATCTGTTAATTTTTCACGTCTGTGTAAATTATCAGACAAATTATCCCAAGCTGTTACAATCTATCAAAAGAAAAGTAACGCCAAATGTCAGTTGAGTAATGATGTATATGTTACATTCCCTCGCCCTTTTTATTTTAGGCTTCATACGTTGAAAAAACAATGTTTCCCATTTAAAAGATTTACAGAGTAATTTGAAAAATTTCTTCTCCCTATACCCTTCTTATAAATTCAAAGATTATTTATTTAAGACTTTTATAATTCTGCTCTAGTAATATCTGTTCAAGGGTGATTTGCGCCGTGAGAATAAGGATATGACGTATTATCTCAATTTTATCATCATCATTTAAAAAAATGAAAGTGTTACTAGAGTTTTTTTAGGTATTTTTTTTTTTCCTTTCTTTTCTTTCTTTCTTTCTTTTTCCTTTTTTTTGCTAAAAGATTAGATTTTTTTGGTTAAATCGAATAGCAAAAATTATTTACCTGAAAATTATTCAAAACCCATATGTGTATGAATGGAGGTTGCTGCGTATCCAAGACGATGACTATTTTAACTATAAATACTTTCCAAAGGATAAGAGTTTAAATAAATCTTATCGTTTGTTTCAGCCAAGACGATGTCTGTTTTAACAATATTATTTTATGTGCACATTCTTAACACAAAATCAGTTAACATTATTGAATTTTTCTTAAAAGTGGAAATCATAGTGAAAATATCAAATAACAATGATGACTTAATAATTGTCTTCATAACTTTATGGAAGGTAGTTAAATGAAAAATGGAAGACATTGACCAAACCTAATATTTTTGATTGGCAAAAAATTTCTTTAAGCTTCTTGCCACCAATCGATTATAGTTTTAATTCTTATCTTCCATTATATTGGAAAATTGTACATTGTGAATGTTTACAGAATAATTTAAAATCTTATGTCTGTATGAGTTAGTTAATTTTGTAATGACTGTTTAAAGATAATAATGTTTTTTTTTGCTTCTAATTTTTTAATACGAATCTCTCTAGGTGATAAAATGTTTCAAAAATTTATAATTTTTATCAGAAATATTTCCGAATTCAATTTTGTTTTGAAGAAAGAAGAAACAATTTTTATGAGAATTGATATCATCATTCATTTCACATGCCATTTCTAAAATACATAAATGATGTTGCTGAAATCCTCAGTGTATTTGATTAATCAAATAGAAGTAATTCAATTAATATATTTTTACATAATCCTTATTAACTGTCCTAAATACGATTATTCTTAAAATTACTCACCTGTGTATTAAAATTTCTAATTTCTGTTTCTTAATAAAATTATACATTGAATAGGATAGCGTTCAAATCAAAGTACCAAAAATGCCTCAAAAAATCAATTTTTAAGAAAAGGCATGTGTTTTATTTTAGATAGAAAATCCAATGATACATATTAAACTTATAGATTTATTTATTACGGGGCTTATATTAGTTTAAACTTACATCTGTGATTGCAATTTGAAATAGAAGTTGAAGATGCTATTAAGAATGAATCAGATTGAAATGTTTTGAATTTTTCCTTTTCTGTGCTTACTTTGCTTAGTTGATACGAATTAGAGTAAGTAATATTGAAGATGCATTTAACATAAAATAATTTTGATTTTATAAAGACTATTATTTCTATGGTGTTTATTTGCTTGGAATCAAAAAAATGAACTCCAAAAATTTATTTATTTGTTTAAAATTAGAATATAATTGCAACTCCTACGAGACAAGTTGAAATTTGGTGCTCGAAGGGAGCTTTCTCTGAAATGCTTAAAGTTGAAAGGTATAGTTAAATATGAAAATGGTATAGCAATTTTAAGCATTTCAGAATTGGCAAGATCATTAATTAAAAAACAGTAATACTTTTGTAACTTTATACAGTATATTAATCTTTGAAAATCCTCTTTACACAAATTATGTTGATCATTAGCAGCGGCTTAGAGGCTGAGATAAGAGTATGCCCTCGTCATGTAAAAGTTAACTCTTAAAAATCATTGAGCATTTACTGATAGCATTTAATGTCCTATGTATTCAATTCTCGTTTCATCATGCCCAAACTGTTGAAGAATATTATATGATATAGCTCAAATAGTTAACGGACCCTTTGCTGATATATTGAGCTGATTAATATACATAGATGGAGCCTATTTCATCCATTATCATTTCCGAATTATTAATAAAATATTTTCTTATTAAAATATTTTTTCTATATATTGATTAATGTGACATTTAATCACGATGATGAAAGTTACCTTATTTTAAATATCCAGGAAGAGTTAGAGGAATATACATAAATTTTATAATCAAATAACAAATATTGTATATTTGCTTAAAATTTTTGTACGATTTCTTATTTTGCTGTCATAAAAAAAATCTTATTTATTTGTATGAGTACTTTTGCGCATTTCAGAAGAAGAATATGTAGAATATTCTCGTGTAAGATTTTAGATGGTAATAAAGCATTTTTTCCCTTGAGTTTCTGTAAATATATTTAGAGACACATATTGTTCCTCTTTTATGTATATTTGAAAATTATGTATCAAAAGAGAATAAAATTTATTCTTATTAGGATTAAAATCAAACTGAGCTAATACTTACAAATGATTGCAATATACCCTAAAATACGGCTGCTTAGAATAAAATGGTTCGCTTCTAAAGGAGAACAAGAAAAGAACATTGCATGATAAAAAAGTCTTGTCTTAGATGGGCATCATATTCTATTTCTGAAAAATCACATTATTTTAACCAAACACTGTCACACGCATTCACATGCACATACCGAAAAAATAAAAGCGGTGATGACAAGGAGAGATAATATCCAAATTGTCTGAGCTTTTATACTGGTCATCTTTTTATTTTCATATATTTAAGATGCATTAATAGTAACTGCTGTAGTACTTATATTTTATAAGTGGATTAATTTAGCAGTTTGGATAATTAAAATGAATTAAATTCAGCAATAAATGTAATTTTTTATGCACTTCGAATTTCTAAAAATTTATAGAAGTACATCAATTTACATGTATATTTACTTACAATATCAATGGTGAGTTTCACTTATAACAAAAAAAAATGCTTTTCTGTTGTTTTACTTTGCAATCCTCCTGTATTTTGTTTCATGATTAATATCTATGACTGGAAAACATCATAACTAAAAATGCTTCATATATGATTTGGAAATGAAAATAAAAGGTTCTCTTTTAAAAAATTTCTAACATCATAAAGAACTATTTCTCATAAGCCAACATTCAGAAAATATTTCTACTAAAAGTAAAAAATAACGCTTTAATTTTAATTTTAAAAGAGGAAATATATCGAATTGAAAATTTGAAAAATCTATTTAAAAAATATACTTTCAAGATAATCTATACATTCTTCTTTACTTTTAAATTAACAATTAGTGATACAAAAGTGAAACTTATTTTTGATTTTGAATTCTTTTAATTATAAATTCATTGAAAATATTAATTGGGGAAAAATTTCAGTGAAGTCTGAGAAGTCGAAGAAATAAGATCATTATAATCACAAAATTCGATTAAAAATATCCGAATAGAATTTCATCATTATATCCGCATTAACTTCCATTTCAGACAATTATCCTTTTTCGTCTTATTTCCTACGCTTGGTATTTTTTATAGAAATCTATTTCCACTTTTCTCATTAAGTTTATATTATTGAAATACAAAACAGCAAGCCTTCTCAAAATACTAACTGTAATTTGTTCAATTATAGAATAATAATTGAGTAAATTTTCAGGGCATAAAAAGTAATGTATCAAGTGAGTGATGTATCTATTTCCACTTTTCTCATTAAGTTTATTTTATAGCAGTGCAAAACATCTAGTCTTCTCGAAATACTAATTGTTATTTGTTAAGTTATAGAATAATAATCGACTAAATTTTCAGGGCATAAAAAGTGATGTATCAGGTTAAAAGTCACGTTGCTTTCTTCCCTTTCCCAATTTAAGTAATGAGGCAAAAAGATCTATATATGCCTAGCTTTCATGGGTTTAATTTTTTATTAATGAGCTGTATATGCGTATAAGGTTCGTTAATGTTGCGGTTATATATCGGTCTTTGCTTATTAATTAAAAATATTGCCTCTTGTTCAAAACAAGAATATCGATGTCAATGACGCAGTTTGACTGTGGATCTGAAATAGAAATAGAGAAATAACTAAGAAACGGATTATTTTGAGAAATTAAATAAAGCTGGTAGTATCAAATAAAATTTTATTTATACTATGCGACTTTGAAATGACCTTCCGAAAGTTCTGGAGCAGGTGTTGCATCTTGCAGACTGCAATGAACAAAATTTGGCAATTAAAAATAATTTTGAAAAAGATTGAAAAAGGAAAGCAAAACAAAAATGATTCTTCCATGCATTGATAAAGTATAATGAGAGATGATTTCTCCGCACAGTGCAATGTAAATGTGAATAAGATTTCTAATGTACAATCTGACAATGATTATAAAAAAAAATCTTAGTAAAAGCTCTGCTATTCATAATATTGGAATTAGTTATTCAGGTATCGGAAATGCCATTTCTAAATTTAATGCAGAATAGAAAACATAGTTAATTGGGTCGATAACTTTGGAAATGTTTCTGAAATGTTTAGTTTGTCAGAGTTACAAGAACCTGCCTTTGCTACAAGGTTCGTAAGAGGCACAAAGGCATTTCTCGTTCGAACAGAATAAGAAATCAATTTGTGGCAAAAACTAAGACAAGTCTTGATTGGTGAATTTTGAAATAAATTCAGCTAATTTTCAGTTGAACATTTCAGCAGAAGGTTAGAGATGACGGCAGGCAAGAAAAACAAAATTTGTACCGATGTAGAATTTGTTTGAATTTAAAGAAATACTTCAAGTTTAAGAAGCAATTAAGGCTACAAAAAGTAAAGATGCTTTTGGCAGAATAGAAAAAAATATCATCTAAATCTAAGACTTAATACAAAGTTTGAGCTCGGTGATAATTTTAACTCCAAAAACGAAAGTGTTAATAAAGTAAAATTTAGTGGTGACATGAAAGAATGGAATATAATGATTTTGAATTAACTGTGTGAATCCAAAGCACATCTCATAGTTTTGTATTCAGAAGGATAAGGGATTTGAATGTTTTGAATATGGAGCCTTTGGACACAAAACTTCAGAATACTTAAGAGCAAATACGAAACCAGAAGTAGCCATCTTGGATTTTAAGTTCAAACCAATATTTAAAATAAAGTAACAACCGATAATTTCAGCATTAGTCCAATTATCGATACAGAAATTCAAATGACGTTATTTCGTAAATCAGCATTTGATAAATTAAATGTCAAGAAATTGTTCCCACGGAAATCTACCTTAAGAGGATTCGGTAAACGCAAAGCAAAACCATTCGGTTATTTTGAAATGAACGTTTAAATTGATGACTTTAAGTTTAATGCAGATATATATGACAACGATTAATGTGAAACAATGATGGAAAGCTAACTATTCTTAGAAGAAAAATATCTGCCAAGAGTTTTTAGTGGCCAGTTTTTAAAGCTAGAAAACATAATTGCTTAACAAAGCTTCATGTATTACTTACAAATGAATAATCAAGAATCATTCTCATAAACATTCTAATGCCACATTTTTTGAGGAATTTTTGAAATGGAAAGTTATAAGTCCAATGCCAAAAGCTAAAACAGAATTTAGAAAATATTTTTAATAAAACAAAAAAAGGTAATTTTTAGATAAAGGTAACCTAAATATTAAAAAAAATAAAATTGATGGATGCAGGAATACAGTTCGAGATTATATATTTCAAAATGATACACTTTAAAGGCTTTATAAAATAAATTTAGCAACTTGTAAAATAAAAATTTGATTATTCCTTCTTCAATACTGGGTAAAAAATTGAAATGAGATAAGTTTTTTCAGGTACATCTAAGATACGTTGTTTCAAGATTTATGCCATGTGAATCTTCTACTGCTTCTAGCTTTGTAATTTGGTTATTATGTATTGAATAATATGTACCTATTGAATAAAAAAAGCATAATTTTTAAAGCATATGTTTAACATTTTGGAATTTTCGAATCATTTAAAATATATGCATGATAATACGGAAATACTCAATATGTTTGATTCATCAAATTAAAAACAATTAAATTGTCTTTAAAAATTAATATCTTAAAAATGCATGAAATTAATAGATTTGTTCAGATATAAACTATAAATATATCATCATATTTTAAAATATATTTTTGTGATGAAGCTATAACTGCCTTTTTGAAATTTCCTTTTTGTTATATTCTCAAAATATTTTAATTTGTTGTGAACAAGTGATTTTCTGTCTAGTTTGAATAAGAATGATGCTGATGTTGCTTTTGCTAATCACACATATCCAAATAAACATAAATGAATAACGGACAATATTTTTAATTATATAAAATGAGAGATTAAATGCAAATAGATGGCTAAATGAGCTCCAACAAGGCATGGAGTCAATATATTTTAAAGAGAAGAAATCATCATTCGAGTTAGAAGAGGGAGAAATTGTCATAAAAGCGATTAATTAATAGCGACTTTAATGGGCACTGTATTTGGTATCTTAATTTCAAATTTCTAAAAGCTATCTAAGAATGTGGTCCAATTCAAAACATACACTTTTATGGTTGAAACAAACAATATAATATAGAGAGTGGATATAATTTTTTTTTTACTTCTGTCCTTGTGGTAATTGGTTTATCACTATTGAACTTAGATTCAATGATTAAATTGTGTCCTGAGATTACCACTTTCTGACGAGTCCACCTCGCTGAGGGGGAATGAGATAGGATGAATGCATTTCCGGAGTTCTTTACACTTTGATCTTGATTTTCACCCCTTTACATACTTTTTCAGTTATTCTCTCTCTCCCTCTCTCTTTGGTCACGTGCGTGCAGGCGAGCATTTTTTCGTTTTTGATCGTACTACTTTTGTGTAAATTAAAATTACGAATTGATTGTTTAAATGGATGGTTCGAGTGTCATCTGAATGAAATCTGAAGGAACGTTCAGAATTAGCATGAAAAATATGTTAGAACATATCATTAAAGCGGCTTAGATCGACTGATTAAATGTGACCGTCGTTGTTATTCAGAAAATGTTTCCAAAAAATTCCATAACTAATTTTAAAAGTGCTCTAACTTAAAAAATACTATTATTTTGTAATTAATATTATCAATTTTTCCATTTATTCATCATAATTTAATATTGAGGCACCTCATAGTAAAAAAAAATCCTTTAAAGTACTTTATTGGGAATTAATATCTTTTCCTGATAACATTGATGAGTTACCTGCAGTTTTCACGCCTCTTAAGCCTGCATATAATCCGAGTTAATTTCCTAATTTCGTCTTACCCCTCACTCCGATTTCGAATAAATTAAGATAGCCTAAAGTACTTGTAGAAACGCAGACGATTTTAGAATTCAAGAATAAACAATTATTTAATGAGAGGTGTTTTTGGTGCTGTTCCTAATTTAAAGCAAAAATAGAGAAAGCGAGAATTTGGAATCGCCATTTTTCAAAACATTATAACTCTTGAAATATTCATCAGAAATATAAGATTTTATAGAGGATAAATTTATGACAATGCAATCGATGAATTAGAAAAATTAGTAAGCGTAGTGGAAGAGCTTTGGATTATGTTAATTAACCCGGTTAATTAATATTCTCTCTAAGTAACCTTCTGCTTTAAGCCATTTCTATAGAAACTAGTTTTGTTGAAAATATCATTATAATTGCTCGAGTTATAGAGGTTCCCTTTTAGATTTTGACGATTGCCCATAATACCTTACTAAATAATATCAATTTCAGTTCCTTCTATTTAAATCGATATGAAAATTATTAGTTACTACTTTTTTGCGATTGATTTGTTTCGTTTGTCAAAGTTAGTCCCTTAATACTGATGAAGCTTTTCTTTGACCATGACTTTTAATTGAACAAGATTAATTTTCTTTTGATATTTTTTTGATTGAATCAGTGTAAAAAATAAGAATCAAAATTATTTTAGCTTTCACATTAAAATGCTGCTGAAACTGCGAACAGAGAACATAAGAGCATTTATGAAGCTTCTTCAAGAAACTATGAAATTAATAATGCAGATAGACATAAAACTTTCATACCAAATTCAAACGTATTTCGAATAAGCAATCTCATATAAAAGGAAGACTGAATTCTTTTGCGATCTTCGTATTGGTCATTAATCTATGGAATTGAACTTGAAAATAATTTCATACCTTATAACAGATTGCAGCTGAAACTTCAGATAGTCATGTTGGAAGAAAAATTGAGCTTGCTCCAGAGAATTTGAACTTGGCACATACAGTTGAAAACAAAACTTTTGTACCAATTTAGAAAACATTCTTTTATATCTGTTATAGAATAATGGGCAGAATTCTTTTATACCCGTTACATTGTTCTTTAGTCTGTAGAAAATAAACCACCAAATTTTCTTCTTTATGTTAGATTGCGGCTGATCTTTGAAGACACATAATAAAATTAGAAGGGATAAAGCTTCTTCTAGAGTGTTTTGGAATAGAAAAGTAGTTACAGATAAAAATATCGTATTCATTTCGAACATTTTAAAAAGACGTAAGCTCGAGCGTAAAAGAGGAAGAATACCTGTCGCTTATTTTTATTTTTCCTTAATCAGTGAAATTGAACCTGATATAATTTTGTATAAAATTTGTTTCAACGTTTTGATTATCAAAAGAACCATTAAAAATAATAATTTCAAACTAAATTCGAACTACTTTAGAATAAAAACGTTTTTGAGTACAGAAGGCGTAAGTCCATTGTAGAGTTTTTATTTTTCATTTATATATGAAACCAAATAAAAAAAACATTTTAATCCTTTTACTTGACTCCGGCGGAAATTTCGAAGAGACATGGCGAACTTAGGAGAGAGTACTAAGGTTATTCAAACATGCTTGAACATTATATACAAAGTTAAATATAAAATTTATTATTTATTTGTTAAATGTAAATATTTGTACCTATTTCGAATATCTTTATTTGGATTTTTCATTTCTTTATGAAAATGAAATTGAAAATTATTTTATTCCTTATTCCAGATACCTGCTGAGACATCCAGACCATTTCATATATAATACTAGATTGTGGCTATAACTTCGAAAAGAAATGGTGAAGTTAGGAGGGATGTTGAAGTTTGTTCTGGAGTGTTTAAACCTCTTACATAAAGTTGAATATAAGCCTTTTTTTAAGAGCTTTGAACAGCTTTAGAATAAAAAATTACACGAATAAAGAAGACAGCATTTCTTCATATCCTTTATATTGTCCTTTACTCATTACAATTGTACCTCAAGTCATATTATTTTTTAGACTAGGTTTTAGCTACAACTTCGAAAGGACATGGTGAGCTATGGAAGGAAGAAGGTGCTTGTTTGAGAATGTTTGAATGTAAAGCCAAAAGTTAAACAAATGGCATGACTTTCAAACAATTTCAGATTAAGTAAAGTTCATCAAGAAAGAAGACAGAATTCCTTTGTATCCTTTATTATGATTATTTAATGTATAAAATTATATATCATAGTAATTTTTCTCTTTATACTCGATTGCTTCGAAGAAACATGGTGAATGTAGAAGAGAGGTTTGATATTGTTCAATAGTATTTACAAATTTAACGAATAGTTAAGAATATAACACCTGATCTAAGTTTCAGCATCTTTAGATGAAGCTAGTTTATGAATAAAAAATACAGAATAGATTTATTTTTATATTATTCATTAATCTATAAAATTCAACTTCAAAATCACATTATTCTTTTATACGAGATTGCAAATGAAACTTCTAATCGACATGGTGAATTTCGGGGGTAATTTAAAGCTCGTTCCATAGTGTCTGAAATTTGTAATTAAGGGGAATAAAAGAACTTTCTCTTGAATTTTGAACAATTTTAGAATTAGTAAGTTCAGAATTAAAGAAAATAGAATTATTTTGCATCCTTAATATAGTTTTTCAAACTTTGAAATTGTATCTAAAGATAATTTTATATTTCATCTAGATTTTGACGGCAATTTCGAAGAGAAGTGGAGAACTTTAAAGGGAGGATGAATTTTATTCCAAAGAGTTTAAACCTCATAAAAGAAATGGAATAGAAATCTTTTATAAGCATTTCGAAAATCTTAAAAAAAACGCATGTTTATGAAGAAAGGAAAAAAATCAATTTTTCTCTTTATATTATTATTTAATCAATGAAATTGTACCCGAAAATAATGTGGCTTTTACCACATTCGTGACTTTCTATTAGATTGCCACTTCAAAGTGACAAGATAAATTTTCAAAACAAAATGTTGTTTATTTTTGAATACTTTAAATTTATGAGTAAATATGAATATAAATCTTTCACTCGAATTTCGAAAATGTTTAGAATAAGCAAGTTCCTGAAATTTGTTTCATAGTGTTTCAAGTTTGTATGTACATTTGACTAAAAAATTACATTTGGATTTCGAAAGTCTTGAGAGTAAGAGATTTCATGAAAAAAAAGAAAGCTGAATTCCTAGGTGTCATTTATATGGTTTGTTAATATACGAAATTGAGTCTGAAGATAATTTTAGTCTTTATGCTAGATTGTGGCTGAAACTTCGAAGCGAGGAGGTTAACCTGGATGTAGGATAAAGCTTGTTCTAGATTCTTTTAACTTTGGTAATGTTGAATACAAACCTTTTGTAGTATGAATTTTAAATGTTTCGAACATCCTTAGAATAATCATTGTCGTGTATAAAGAATAAATGATCCCTTTGTATCCTTTAAAATATTTCTTAATAAATGAAGTTATATTACAAGATTATTTTATTCTTTGTACTAGATTGTGGTTGCAGCTTTTAAGAGACATGCTGAACATAGGAAACGGAATGAATCTTCAAATTTGATGAGAAATAATGAATTTGGCAAGGTGAAATTCGTAAAAGAATGTTTGAACCTGGGACAAACAATTAAATATAAATCCAAATTTCAACAATTTTAGAATAAACAAGATCATAAATAAAAAAGAATTCATTTCCATCCTTTATATTACTCATTAATCTATGAAATAGTACCTCGTAATTCTTTTGTTTTTTTATACTAGATTCTGGCTTCAACTTTAAAGTGACATGGGAAAATTTGGAGGAAAGTTGGAGCTTGACCGAAAATGTCTAAACTTGGTGCAAACAGTTAAATATGCAAACCTCGGGTGAAGCTACAACATTTTTAGAATAAGCGAGTTCCTTCTATAAAGAAGATATAATTCCTTTATATTATTTTTTAACCTAAGAAATAATACCTGAAGACCATTCCATCCTTTATACTTTGATTGTGACTACAACTTCGAAAAGAAATTGTGAATATCGGAGGTATATCAAATTTGTTCGTTTGTAAAGTTGAATATAAACTTTTTGTAAGGGTTTCGAACATCTTTATAATAAACAATTTCATGAATAAAAAACACAGAATTCCTTCATATCCTTTATATTGTTCTTAACTGTTAACGATTGTACTCCAGATTTGGAATATTTTTTAAACTAGATTGTAGTTACAAGTTCGAAGGGACTTAGTAAGCTGTGGAGGGAAGATGGAGCTTGTTCGAGAATGTTTGAATTTGGT
>JAOUZG010010116.1:4297-14877 GCA_026289955.1 Argiope argentata | reverse complement strand
ACTAAATTGTAGTAACAAGTTCGAAGGGACTTAGTGAGCTGTGGAGGAAAGATGGAGTTAGTTCGAGAATGTTTGAACTTGGTGCAAACAGTTATATATAAAACTAAAGTATCAGGTTTAGGCATTTTCAGAATTAGCAAATTCATCAATGAAGAAGGCAGAATTCGTTTATATCCTTTATATGATTCTTTAATATCTAAAATTCTACGTCGAGGTAATTTTATTCTTTACATTGGATTGCAGCAGCAGCTTCGAAGAAACATGGTGAACTTAAAAAAACGTTTAACCTTTTACAATCGTATTTGTTAAATAGTTAAAAATATAACACATGAACCAAATTCGAACCTCTTTAGATTAGACAAGTTTATGAACATAGAAGGCAGAATAGAATTTTCTTTTATATTATTCATTAATCTTCGAAACTGAACCTCGTAATCCTTTTATTCTTAATACGAGATTGCGTCTATAAATATATCATATATACAGACAATAAGTATATCATCGCTTTTTGAAATATATATTTCTTTTAAGGCTATAGTGTTTTTCTTTTTACAATGTTATTTTAAATATCTTTTTTCAGTAAGGCTATGTGATGAGAATATGAAAAAGGATACCTTGAATGAGAATGATATTGCTGCTGTAATTGCAAACCACAATTAATCAAATTAACATGAATGGATAATGGTATGTTTTTTAATTGGTTAGAAATTAATTAAAAATAAAAATAAGTAACTGAATGAAACTCAGAAGGTAGTTAATGTGAATATATTTAAAAATAACTCAACATTCGATTCATAAAGGAAAATTATCATACATCTTGGATGGGCGTTACACTAGCTACTGAGAATTTAGGAATTTTTTCATTAATATTTTTATGATGTTCACACAGTTTTTAGGATTGCGATGTTTTTGCCCCTCAGTTTTGATTGCAAGTAAAAATGTTACTATGTTAAAATTAAGTTTTTTCTCACTGACGTGTTAAAGAATTTATAAAAATATATTAATTTTTGGGGATTTTATTTTATTATTTTGTATTGTACATTTAAATTCTTTTAATAAGCCAAAAAATTTGAGACTTACATAAAGGAGAAAAAAGATGATACTGCATGTCGATCATTTTTAATAAATTCATTTTTTGAATTAAATTGCTTTTCTTTTGATATATATTATTAGAATGCCCTTTCAGCCATTTTGCAATTGTCAAAACACAATGAAGTACCTCTACAAATGAAGCATTTATAAACGCATTTTCGTAATACTGCCTCCGATGTAAATGGCTTGAAATAGCGGGTTTGTTCAGATAGACAAATTGATTAACCGATTTAGTTAATTAATCAATGCCTCAAATTTTCTCATTATACCTACCATTTTTAGCACAATTGATTTTTTTTTGTCAAAAAGTATGCCCCTCGCCCCAAAATATGATCATTTTATTGTTAATAGATTTGTAAAACCGTTTGGCCATATCTCGGGAACTATTATAAATAACAAGAGTACATTAAAAAGAATATGTTCTTGCTATACAAATTGTCGAAATAAATTCTTAGATAAAAGGAAATGAAATTTTTATTTCTAATTTTTAAATAAATCAATAAGAAAAAAAATTAAATGTAATATAGAAAAGTTGGATGTGAGAACAAAGCTGCGATACTAAAAATATAGGAATCCTAAGATTACAAGCATATATGTAATAATTTTTGAAATATTTACAGGAAACTACAAAAGTCCCACAGTCAAGCGATAGTGACACGACACACTTACTTTGTTGACAGACAATAGACTGAGGCCATCAAAGAATTTTCAGGACTAGGTTTATGAAATTAAAAAAAATATGTTTTTGTTTAGAATTTTTATGCATAAAAAAGTTCTTCCGGCTTCAATACAATTGTTACAGCTACTTATTAGCGACTCGAATGTTTGTTGCAGCTCATTTTGTGGGAATGCTTCCAAACATGATAAATTTGTCCTATTTAAATAAGTTTTTCCCTTTTAACAATTTCCGTCGATACCAAGAGGGATGAAGATGCGACAATAAATACTCGACTTATAGAAATGTATCTTCATTGTTAAAAGGTGAAT
Source organism: Argiope argentata (assembly GCA_026289955.1). Taxonomy (NCBI): domain Eukaryota; kingdom Metazoa; phylum Arthropoda; class Arachnida; order Araneae; family Araneidae; genus Argiope; species Argiope argentata. Next base: position 12,798 of record JAOUZG010010116.1, on the reverse strand, counting down.
TTGTGCTTTAGACGCGGTTTTTTCTCCGAATCGATCGAAACCAAACCAAACTGAAACCAAATTCTAATCAATTGAAACCAAATTACGATTCTAGTCACAAAATCACACATCGGATTTCATATAGCTTCTTCACTGCTTTTTTGAGTAATTGCGTTTTTATATTTTGAAATATTGCGTTATATAAAAGTAACTAAATTGTAATGAAAATATAAAATTAATGTCTTTTGTTTTTTGTTTTCATAGATAAGCAAATGCATAATATTGACTCGATTTTTGAAATATTTGATATAATTTTCTTCGAAATTGCTGTACTGAAATTCTAATATATGCTAAATACTTGTTTCAGAAATTTCAGATGACGACTGGCAACAATGCAGAATTCGAAATTGAAGATGCAAATGTACCTTGAGATGCGATGAGTTGGATCTCGTGATTCTTGAAAGAAGCTTACGATCATTTGTGCCATGTTTTCAGAGAAATACATGTATCAACAATAGATGATGAACAGAGAAACATCGTTCTTAAAATAAATAAAATCTTTTGTTATACAAGAATAGACATCATTTGTAATTTTAATAGATAATAAAGGAATTTTTATGGATAAATTGTGTTTAAATTATGTGTTTCAAATTTTAAAAAAAGATATCTTCCACATTTATTGTTGCTGAAGTAAATTTTAATTTGAAGTTGTTGCATTTTTTTATTCCCAAAACGGTGTGCATAAGTAGTTCGAAAAACATATATATATATATATATATATATATATATATATATATATATATATATATATCTTTAAGTATTTTTAGACATTGCGTGAGGTTGAAAAGAAAGTTTTCCTGGACGATTTTATTGGAAGTAACAAATTTATAGCCCATATTTGGCAATTGCCGAAATTCCCGAAGAATTTATAGGAATTAATAAAAAGTAATTTATGCTGACTTCCTAAATTGATGCCATAAAACAAAAACACAACCCAAAGTGACATATATAAAAATTACTTAAAAAAAATTCGAATTTAAAAATACCGAAATGTAAAATTTCCGAATACAGCTTCTTTAATTATGAAGGTAATTGAAAACAGCAATGAAAAATTTAATATTCTTAAGATTTATTCAGTAGTAATGTTTTATTTCTTCCTACACTAGCTTAGCTTAAAATCCTAGTTAGAAACAACATATTTGCTGTTTTAGGAAGTACCGCATCATCTTGAACTGAAGCGACATTCTGAATTCCCATTCTAAACATCTTCACTTACTGAAAGTTGGTAGAGCCTCAAAATATTTATCTTGGATTAAAATCGAATACAAAAGCGGAAGAAAAACATTTCTCACATTCAAGCAAAAATCTCTTTAAATTGATTAAAGAAATCCAAGGAGTCATGGAGTACAAAATACTTGCGAATTTTCTTTACACTTACATTATCAACTTTCGGAATTCTCTAAAATTTGGAAAAAGCGGAAAGCTGCAAGAAAGTGAGGAAAAAAATGTAATAGCAAAACCATTAAACTAAAATAAGAGGTTTCATATATTTTGATTTATCTAAAATAAATCAAGGCTCTTAAAACTAAATACACAGGTGCAACAAGTTGTTACTAATCTTCAGTCAATTTCGTCTTCATATTTATCCGTTTTGAACAAACGATTCATTTCAAATATAAATCACGACTGTCTAAACTAAATAAAGGGCCGCAATAAGTTACTACGAATCATAACATAACTTTACCACTCAGTATAAAACCAACGATTTATTTATACTACAAGGCAGATTCGCCACTTCACCCAATTATGATCTTTTCCCCTTTCGAAAATCGTTTTTCAGCAGACCGTCTGAGGTTGTAAATCTTGGAGGATTTTACTCACTCCTTCTTCCTTTCATCAAAATAATGTTATTTTTATGTCTGCATTCCGAAAAAAATCCTTAACATCTATCAAGAAAAGATGTTGACTGATGTGACAAGAATTGCTTTGAAATAGCATTTTTGAGCCATGCGTATTTGGGCATAGTTACGCAAACAGGAACCAATTCAGGGTTGCCACACAAACCTGGGGAGGGGGACACTGTTTTCCCTGTCTGTATACGCTGTATAGGAAAAAAGGGGAGACTCCCCATCGAGTTTTTATCAGTAAAAATGAGCAAAGGGAAGTAAATAACAATTCAACATTACTTGAGATAGTAACATATTAAGCGAATGTTTATCTTTGAATACCAAAAACAATATATATTTTTCTCTTTATTATTTTTTCTGATTTAGCTAGACAAATTTATACATTAATATCTGCAATCAACCGGCAAATGGGTGTAGTTAATGGAAAAATAAAAAAAGCATCAGATGCTTTTTTTTTAAATTTTATTTTCAAAGAAAATATTGATGTATTTTTACATCATCATGAATAATCACTCTTTGAGTTATACAAATCTACTGCTATTAATAATAAAATATTTCAACTATAAAAACTCTCATTACAAAACAGGAAAATTCACGGATTTCTTTTTTTTTTTTAGTATTTAATTATAAAGGAACCTTACATTTGTTACATGACCCTTACACAGTGGAATTTTACATCTCAACCTGTTTTAAAATATAGGCTAGTGACCCAAACCGTCTTTTCGTACATCCAAAGATGGGAAAGGATAAGATGAACTAAGTTTAGCAAACTTGCTTCGAAGCGATTTTGCGTATTTATGTGTTTTTATGTCACACAAAAAAATCTTGCATAAATTTATCAATATATTCGAAAATATAATTATTTTTCTTTACACTTACTTTGTTTGTATTGCATTACATTGTTTCTATTTTCCCTCTGCATTTTTAATCATTTTTTAATATAAATAATAATAATTCTTAACACATTTCGAAGTGAAATTGTACTCAGATAGCGCGACAACAATGAAAATAATCAAAGATAAAGAAACAAATTACCAAAGATTTTCGCTGCTTTCAAAAATAATAAAATAGTTTTGAAATATTAAAAAAAATGTAATGCAAGGGTTACTACAAAATATTTAAAATAACATTAAAGACTTGAGTAAAATAAAACTCAAAATGACGTTCTTGCTATCGAGATGCGAACCATCCAATGATAATCTATATAAAAAAATAATTTACAAAGTAATTTTTTTGGCAATGTATTTTCACATCAACTTCTGCAGATGTTTTAGTTATTATTTCCACTTTTTCGCAACAATTTAGTTTAAAAGCTGATTTTTGTTTGTTGGACTTCTTTTCCTTTCGATTTTTTTCTGCTCTTCTGAGGACCATGGTGATCCAGTTCAGAGCAGGAGGGTTTCAAGTTCGGGACCTTGTTCAACCGAAGAGTCGTCGTGTAAGTGGGTCTGGTAAACGTTAGATCATTCCGGGTTATGTGTCCTAGTGTGATGTGGAAGTTTGGAGAAGGGATTACCATCTCAGGTGTTCTCTTCGTCATCTGACAGCTTCTCAAAATTACGAGGTCCATCCAAATTAGCCTTAGAGTTGCTTTGAAACGGGAAGCCAATATAACCCAACTAATATAACTTTTTAAAGCTTAATAATATCTCATGATCTCTAATTCAGCGTATTGAGACAAATCTCTTGAAATCCAAGCATTTAAAACACCTATAAAACTACATGTTATCAGACACAGTTCTTAGATAAATTAAAAAATCTTCATCAGATTTTCACCTAGCATAGTTTTATTGATAGCAATATAACTTTCCACAGAGAGAATACGAAAATTATATTAACGATTTCGAAAATTTAGAAATTCTTTGGGCCTCAGAACATTAGAATAATCATCTCAACAAGTTCTCTTTATTAAATTAATCAATACTAAGTATTCCTTTTTTTATTTTTTTTCTGGACAATTTTGAATTGGATCTTGGTACTTTCTGAACATGGAGAGGAAAATTATGTTTTAGAACGATGAAGTTAAAGTAAATCAAACATAGGCTTTTCGCAAGCTTTGTTTTTTCACTAAACTATTTTAAACAAAGTGCATTTTTTAAAAGAGCAAAATTTCTGGTCATGCATTCAATTTCTTTTGTAATATTCCTTTCAAATATAAACACACTCTATTAGTGGTAGCTCAAAGGTCTGTGCGCAAAGCAGCAACATTAGTATTCATGTAATTTGAAGTCTTTATTCCATTACCGCCATTTTTTTTCTATCTGGGAAATAGAACTGATCTTTGCTGAAGAATAGGGAGAGAGTCGAAAAGGGATTAGCTTCCGTATTTTAACAGTCGTGAATGGGGTTGCGTTGTTTTTAAAGATACAGCGGAGATCTTTTTTTCCTGCAAGATTTAAAACTCAATAATTTAAAATTTCCTGTACTTTCTTGCCATTTAAGGAATATTTCGAAATTCCCTGTCTTTTCTCTATTTTACGATGATTTTTAAATTTCCTGTATTTATCCGAATTTTCCATTTCTCCGTGCCTTGCAACCTTGCAATTACCATTTAGAGGTCACCATTTAGTGTAATTACCGTTAGTGAATTGAATTCTAAGAGTAAAACTCTCCCTTAGAATTCTGTTTTCAATGCAAAATTGAATAATTTACAACAACCTATTTCTCAAATAATCCAATCCAATAAAATTTATTTAAAATGTCTTTCAAGAAACGACTACCAAATGATATATTAATAAGAGCGATGAACTTTCGAGTTTTGATTCAATTTTCGACTTTACTCACTTTAATAGTGGAATATAACCGTAAAAGTCCGCTTCTTAATAGATTTAGGATTCATATTGAAATACTTATAATAATACTCAATATTTTTAAATGTTAAAATTTAAAATATTATAAAATTACGATAAAGAACAATCAGATCCCTTATTGAATATAAAATACATAAATGTTTTTTTCTTCTTATTTTTATCATGGAACACATAACCATAAAATTTAATTACCATGGTTGGACATAATGTTATATTTTAGCTTAATTCATTATGACAGTTCGGAACTGAAATGTCTTCTTTGATTTAATTTTATTGGTATGCTTTCTTCTTACGATTTTTATTAGAAAATTCCTAAATTTTACCTCTCTAAAAAGGTTCTGCTCATTTTACTTGCCGAGCTTTATAATTTTAATGTTTAAATACATCAATGTTAAATAATGAATTAAATTATCTTTAAAAGTTTCTTACCTGTGACGTTTCAAGATAAGATAAAATTCTTTGATGTTTGTTGTTGTTGTTTCTTATGGTACTTACGATGGAGAAGGTCGCTAAGGTAGTTAGCGATTTAAGCCTAATCCGCATCTCTTGTTTTGTAGTAGCGCTAACTAGGGCTAAGAGTACGACTTTCGCTACTCACTCATTACATTCGCTTGCCCAGAACTTTTTACAGGAGGTAATATTCACACATCTTACAGACAGAACATAGAAGAAAAACCATACCCGAACCGGGACTAGAACTCGGGATGCCCAGATCAGGAAGACGAGCTACCTCTATGCCAGGATGCCAGTTCTTTGATATTTGGATACATTTTAAGTATTTTGAAAAGAAAATATTTCGATTTCTTCAGCATTCTCATCTTATATTAAAAAAAGAACTTAGAATTAATCTTTACACTCCCCTCCCCTTCCCATTGTACTTGTGAGTTCGTTGTTAAAATTTTCATATTAGTCCGAGAAGACTTCAAATTGCCTAGTATAATAAATTACATCTCATTAAGTAAATAATACTACGTCTTTTATGTGACCTCAAAAAGTAAGAATCGTTTTACTGAAAGTTAAAAGCTAAAGAAGCACTATCGAATATGTACACCATAAAAATTTATTAATACTGATATGAATGTGAAAAAATCGGGACCAAAGTAAAACGATGTAAAATTCCAAGCAACAAAGTAGGGAATTTCTCTATAACCCGAGCATTTATTATCACATTTCATCAAATTTGGTATCAATGATTGGTATCCGGATTTATTTAAATAAAAAAAACTGTTTAGCCGAGTTCATTAACATAGTTAATTGATTAGTATCTCGAGATTTTCCATTTAAGAAAACCAAAAATTTCAAATAATTATATCCGGCCTATCTTTTTCTATATATATTAAATTTCACTCGATAATTTGTAGTAGCTCTTTAATTATAGTGAATTTTGTTCGCTTTAAACTCCGCATGAAAAAGGCCAACCCATCGGATTATTAAAAATAAAATAAATATTTGTCTATTTTTATTTCCTTAATATTTGGTAAAATTAAATAAACACGATTCAGGTTGATCTTTAAGATGAACTTTCATTTTCAAATTTCAAATATTATGTGATTTTTTCACAGAAGAGTTCAAGCAAATTTCATTATTTTTCAATCTGTGTCCAATTTTGAAATAACTATCTCTAATGGACGATTGCCTATTATGCTATTCATCACGGAATATTTAAACGTGACACTTTCTCAGCAACACAACACGCTAATTAAAACATCATTTTTAAATATTTCAAATAATGGTAATTATCTGCATTATACACACAATATACAGGATATACCAAAAAATGAAGCACACAAATATTTGACTAAATGTTGCACCAAAGCATAAATATCCATTAAAATTTTTTCATTAAATAAAAAGAAAAATTTAATTGCAAACTTTGATATTCTTTAAAAGCTGAAAATAAATTTTTTAAAAAGAAAATTAAATTTTTATTCTGTCCCCGTGGAGTAAAAGTGATTCGTAAAATGTGTCTTGCATATTCATTTATGCACACATAAAACTTCACGCTTCCAGGTATGCTATTTGTAGATATCCTTTTATTATTTTTTAAAATTAAAGTGGTTTATATCCAATTTAGATGAAATCATTTACTTGAGAAATGAACATTTATTCAATACATAAAAATTCTCATAAGCAAATATTTGCCTAGAAGTGCATTTTTAAATCTTCGCGATTTGAAAAAAATTAACTAGTTATACATACCATTTCCCTCTTTAAATAAGCGGCAGTTGAACTTCGATTCAGTCAAAAAAAATCTTATAAATAAGGAGATATAAATAAGGGGAAAGAGGACAAACAAGGAGAAAAACTGTTTACAATTATACACATAATACTAAAAGGCTCTTAAAAAATGAATGTATTCCATAACGAGACGCATTTGGGAATTCTGACTGATTAGCTCTATAATGCAGCTGCATGGGCATGTAAGTATTGTTAGAAGGATGCAACTTAGTATAAGTAATTAAATTGCCCATTTTAGAACATGTTTTGTTATCACCTCAATTCATACATTATTTAGCCATTTAAAAAATTATAAAAGGTAATAAAGGTATTATCATTTTCGAATTTCGTTGTCTTAATTGTGTAGTAATGTGATATGCTCTCTGAAAAGCTCAAACGGAGACTCGTTCAAACCCTTTCCATAGAAATGAAAAAGGGATCTAAGTTAGCAAAATTGCCCTTTAATATCTTTAAACATGTTATAAATAAAGGTGAGAAATTCTGTGTGTGTATAGATTATCGCAAGAAAAATATTTTACTTATTCTTACTTTTATACTTTGGAATCTATACATTTTTTTTCTTTCGATTTTTACTTTTGACTATCAAATAATTTAAAATGTATTCATATAATCTCTATTATTTAACGAAAAAGTACACGTCTGCGTACAATATTTAAGGAAAAAATACTCTTTTTGGAAGATAATGCATATTGTACCATAAAAGTAATATAAAAATCATATTCTAAATAAAAAAAAAGGATTAATCGGTTGTTTAATTGCATTAGTGCTTTACGATATCTTTAGAAAATCATTGCAAACTCCAAAATCATAAAAAGAAGCGCAATTAACTGGATTGCATCATAAACAAATTGCGAATATACCACTGGTTTTTGAATATATAATTTTATTTTCAGGGTATAACAATATTTTTTAAATTTTTGTTTTAATTATCTTTAAACAATAAGATAAATATCTTTTGCAGTAATTCTGTGTTGCGAGACTGAGATTTTAATGTAGTTTTAGTAATATTGGCAATGGTTCCTTATTGATAATCATACTTTACTAAATTAACATAAGAAAGGTAAAGCTTTTTTCCCCTGCTATTACGAAATACAAAATTTATTGAGATTAAATAACTGAACGAGGTTCAGGAGGGACATAAAAATGAATACATTTGTCAGATAAAAAGTCCGTATTCTCGTCACAAAAGAAATAAATTATCATAAAACTCTCCAGTCAATAGTAGCTTTCATGTCTAACACATCTGGTATTGACATTCCAATTTCGAAAAGCTATCTAGAAATGTCGTTCAATTCAAAAAATGTACTCTTAAGGGTGCTACAAAAAAGTGAAAATGATTTTTATAAACTTTTATCCTTGAAGTCAGGAACTGTAAATGTTGCGCGTTGCTAAAAACTAAAAAATTTTACATTGAAGCTGCTGACCTCATTTAATACTGTGTATGATGATGTTCCTATATTTGAAATGTATGTCTGCAGCTTGAAATCTCCCTGAAATAAATGGAAATAAATAAAAACAATTAAAAAATGAAATAAATGGTTATTCTTTATTATACATGATTACTAAA
>JAOUZG010010111.1:0-30483 GCA_026289955.1 Argiope argentata | reverse complement strand
TTAAATGAGTCACTTTATTACTGCAAACGATCTGAAAAAAACTTTGTCTCGCATTCATTGTTTAAAAAAATATCCCATTTCCTATTTATTTCATTTCATATAATCACGTGCTCAAAATGACATTTTTCTAGGTTTTATTTGCGGTAGTCATTAACTTTTTTAAAAAATCAGAGCTTTTGTAAAATGAGATGGTATCACGTTATTAAAAGCTGATTTTTAGAGATGCTCGTGCAGATAATTAAATTTTTATTTTTTGTCTACGGATTAAAATGTTTATTTTTCGCCTACGGATTTTTGTAGACGCCCAAAACAACATCATGTTCTGCAATGATAATACGTTCCAAGACAATGATAGTTAATCTTTTCTTTTTGTCAGAATGTTTTAATTCCGTTAACACGTAAAATGTGCAGCTCCATTTAATTGTAATTACGTGTCCATTAAGAAGTCACGAAAAGAATGGCTGAAGAGTTATTAAATACACAGGTTTGCTGTCCATCATAATTTGATACTAAAAACTATTTTGTTAAAATTAATTATGGATATCAAATTAAGCAAAGGCTATTTAAATGGAATTAAACAAAATTAGTAAACCCGACAATCAAGTTTCTCATCAAAGACGAATAATTAAATATAAATTATTTGGTGAAATAAATTAATTCTCAAAGAAAATCAGTTATAAATTCAAAAGCAATGCATCAATTGAAATTTTAATAATTAATAAGATTAGAATAAACTTCTGTTATTATCTATTAAAAATAATTTTTGTAAAAAAATTGCGATAACATAGCAAACTTAAACTTTTTTTTATTTATAAAATTGTTCGATCCTGTTAACAATATTATTATAATTATAATTAGTAGAAAGGACTTCCTTCAGCTGTTTCAGACATTTATATTTCGGGGCGAGTTTTCCATTTAGCTACGTGCATTAAAAAAACTCGGCACTTCTCCGTTAGCCGAGGGGCAGTGAAAAATCGCCAAATATCGTAGAATTCCGCCAAATTTCTAACAGGAATTTTAAAGCAAAAAATCGCCAAATAATATAAAATTCCGTCAAATTTCTTTAGATATTTTTTTGCTGCCAGTCGGCTAACGGAAAAGTACCGAAAAAAAACGAGAATGGATTTCGGAGCAATATATTTCCGTTTTGATTGATTTCAACAGAAATCTAATAAAAAAATCTATGATTTTGGTGTAAAATTTGCATTTCGAATTTCATTTATCTAACTCGATCCATATTTGAATCTACTTCTACAATTCTCAGATCTCCATGTCAATTTTCAGATTGCTCTAAGAATGCCAACATAATGGGTGTACTTTGCGGTTTTCACACTGCGCCAAGATCGCCAAACTTCTTTAATCATAAGATGCCAATATTTTGCCAAAATGGCTGCATTGCTATTTTTACTTAAGGATTTTCAGATTACGCCAAGATAACGGGTTTAATAAATAATTTTCAAATTGCATCAATATCGCCAATTCTGATGTGTTAATCGACAAGGTAACGGCGTTTTGTAGTTTTTGTCTATTAAATTCTGGGAACATATAAATAATCGTTTCGAACTAACATATTCATATGCAAACAGATCGACCTATAGATAAACTTCTCTTCAAAGGATTTATATAAAATTTGATACAAACCTTCAGCATTGCTGTAAACATCTTAAGTCGAATTTCTTTTGTTTCACTCGATCTTTTCATTTGTTGATGAAATGCCATGGGAATATCATCATCGTATGTCTATAAAATCACATCACAGATTAATATGCAAACTTAGTTCCAAAAATAATTTTTCAAACTCACAGTATTAAAAAGGAGAAATTCATTAATTACATTTTTTTAAAAATTCAATGGTACTTTTCCGTTAGCAGGGCATAAGCGAAAATCACCAAATAATCTAGAATTCTGCCAAATAATATATGACGAAAAATTGCCAAATAATGTAGAATTCCGTAGACTGTTTTGTTATCCATTTAGCTTGGCGACTCGACTCACGTTCAGTTCACAATTGGCGACATTTGCGCTTGGCTAACGGAAAAATACCAATTCTGAGTTTTACCGGTTATTGTAATTTTGCGCGTGATTATTTTTTAGAATTCCTGTCTGTGCATCATCATTCTATCGAAAGCAGAGCCCCAAGCACCAAAGGTTGGTCAAACTGGATGCCATGGGAATGTTCTGCCTCGTGTGGAGGTGGTCATGGAACCAGGAGTCGCATCTGCTTTGATCCAGACATATGTGAAGGGCCCGAAGAAGAGAAAGGGCGCTGTAATACCCAGCCATGTCCCAAATCCCTAGATGAGGACAAAGATAAAATCTTGGCCGATATCAGGAGACATTTGATGTCCACCCATCAGAATTTCCAGGTACGCATGATTCCTTTGGCAATAAGTGTTAAATCCTTTGAATAGTTATTAAAAGTGAGATTAACCAAGAAAACAACTATATGTTTAGCTTTTCACATCGCCGAGAGAAAGAATATGCTTTAAAAAAAAAGACAATTTTCAAATGTAATACAATTGATGTTCCTGTTTTCAAACAAATTTTCGTATATTAGAAGTAATAATCAAAGTACGAGTTAAACCATACTAGTTTTTTAGAAATAATCAGTAACTAGATTTTTTTAATATTGCCTCATGTTAATTTGTGTCATGTTAATTTGACACTGAAAAAGATATAATAATAAGTTCAAGTTGTGAAGCAGAGTTTCTGACTATTTCCGCATCACATCATCTATATTAATAAAAATGCAACTCGAAATGCGTTGCTAAGCACAAAACTGGAGAACGGCTCGACCGATTCGGCTAATTTTTTAAAAATATTTTCGTTAAGACACGAGAATGGTTCTTATGGAGAGAAAAAATTAAAAAACTGCGTGGAAAATAGTTAAAACGACACTTTTTTACTTTCCCGCCAAAAATCTTCATTTCCTTCCCCCACACCAACTGAGTTAGATAACAGGAAGTAATAAATTATGATTTGTTTAGAAAGAAGTACGCGAAGTCAGTTGGTTTTCATTCATAGATAACGGGATGTTTAAAAAAGAAAGAAAATAGTTGCTTTTATTATTAGTCGGTATGAATATTTAATCTATGCCTGCTCAAAATAATGTCTGGGCAGGGAATAAAAAAAGTAATAATAAAGGGAAAAAAGAGTTTATAGAAAGAAAAGTAGTGAAGAAAAAAAGGATAGAAAAGAAAAGAAGGGTGTGTGTGTCACCATTATTTCGTCTGTGCGAGTCATTTTCCAAGCTGTTTTTAAGCTTTTGCATCTCTTGAAAACCAATTGTGTCTTTATTTATTTAGTGTGTTTACATTTACGAAAATTTGAATATCCTTATTCTATAAAAACAGAATTTTAGACCTCTCCTTCCACCATTTAAGTAAAATATCAATTCCGGGACAATCATTGCTCAGATAGAAAGAGAAAGATGAGTAGTACAGTGAACAGATCATCTGAAGAAAATAATAATTATTAATACTATAAATGAATTATATGATTATCAAAATTTGTTTGGTTTAAAAATATTTTGGTGAAAAACCTGTTATGAGACACAGCTACATAAAATATTAGTGAGCAAACTTTAGCGAGCATTAATACTGGCGAACCGACTGGTCGCCATAGGTGGCTAGTATATTACATAATCGGGGGAAAAGGTAATAGCTTGCTTTTTCAAGATATTTGAATAAAATTTCTATTGATGTTTCTAAGGAAATAATTTATTCGTAATGAATACTGTTACTCATAAAGATTGACTTCTGGGGTATAAAAGGATTTTTTTTCCGTCTTAGTCACTATCAGTAGCTTTCCAAGTGTAGATTGTACCAGAATAGGACATTATTTCTCCTTTCGTGCCTTTTAATCATATTTTTCTTTAAAAAGAGGCATTTACGAAACAATGTTTTGTCTTTATGTCATCCTATTAGCTCAAGATATTGTATGATATCTCCACGTTGTCGATATTTTGAATGCCGTCCAATGTCGTAAAGATAGTATAACAATATTGTTGTGCATTTTTCCTTCCCCTGTTTTTATACATCTCTTTCTAACTCACTCTCCCTTTCTTCATGCTCGCTACTCCTCTTAATTGCCCAAATCACCAGGGAAATATTCTATTGCATTTCCTTTTATCCATAGTTGTACAAACTTTCGATCAACATTGCTATAATATTGTTACAAGCGAAAAAGTCCGCCGAAGTTGGCGACGTTTGACGATGAGCTTCGTGCCAGCTGGGTTGGTTGGCGAAAAAAATAGTCTAGTAGCCGCTGGACCGTTCACGATGCCCCGCGTGCTTTGGGGCCGTTCGCTCTCTCGGCTATATAAGGGACGGGTTTCCGTAGTTTCGGCAGTTTTTCCTCTCAAAGGAGTTGCGACTCGCTGTACTAGAGGATTACTTTTCTCGCTTGTTATTAGTGAGCTGTGTTTACGTTCGCTGTTAACGTTGTATAACTGAATTAGCTGTGATTTACTGTTTGCTGTGCTATACGATATCTGTTTTGCAGTCTGTGTTTATTGTGCGTAAGGCTTGCATTTACACTGTAAGTGACTGTTGACTGCTGAATTGTGTTTATCTGAAGTTTTACTTTATAAAGCCATCCTGTAAATATCTGTTAATATCTGTAAAATGCTGTCCTTAAGTAAAGTCCATTCAATCTGAACCAGCAATATTGTCTCGCATTCAGGGTATTGAATAATATCGTGGATATTTTTTATAAAATGAGGGTTTATAAGTAAAAAATTTATTAGACTGACGCAAATTTTCTTAGGAAACATTATAAGTTCTTAGTGGCGTACAGAAATTAAAAGAAAGTCTTATTGATGTGATTTAGAATTGATGAGGGATTAAGCTATTTGTAACATGATAACCTGTACATTTAAACAACCTCTCGGTTTTTGTCTGTCCCCCTCTCTAAGAAGTATGTATCCTAAGCTATAGTTTGCTTAGATTAAACAAACACGGGGGGATACTAGTATATTAACCGTATGCAAGTAGTTAATCGTCAAAGATGTTATGTAAGACGTTTTGACTTTGTTCGATAGTGACATACGGTTGAGACTAAAATTTATCGATTTCCACATAAGAGTTAAGCTTCAGTTCGCCAATTAATAAGTTAGTCAAGTTGATTAATACATAACTACCGGTATTGGTCGTATTTAAAACCGAATTAATAAATCACTGCCCTATACAAACAATTCTTTTTCAGAAGATTAAAAGATGCATAAGCTATTTAGTAGAAGAATGACCATAGGTAAGTAGTCCATTGGAATATTTAAGAATATTTTTTTCCGTCAAACGTATGGGGAAATGTAATATTCTTTATTAAAATCTCCTTTAATACAATTAATTTCTTTGTATTGATTATTTAAAATTCTTCTTTATTCTAGTTACAGAAAGGAGAAAGCATAACAATCCCTTGCAAAGGATCGTTGAAAAATACCATAGATAAACAGTATCCGAATTCAAAGGTAACGTGGCTGCTGAATGGAGATGAAATTTACTCGGGGTATAAGAGGAAAACTATTAATGAAAATCAGGATTTACAGATCAAAGGCGCAATGCCGGAAGATAGCGGAGTCTTCACTTGCGTCCTCCGCTTAACGCCAAAGTCCTTAGTCACAGTGTCTTTGTCTACTGTAACAGTTCAAAATGATAAACCAGATATGTTTGTGGAATTTGATAGTTCCTTTAGCTTATTTTGCAACGGTGTTATCCTTAGTCGAGTTTTCTCAACACAGCTAGTGCAAAAATGGTTTCATAATTCAACTTTCGTTCGGGAATTCAAAGACTCCAAAGATGAGAATGAATTGTATTTCGAATCAAGTGATTATTCCGATTCCGGGATATGGTTGTGCAAGATCGTCGAAATCAATAGTCAATCTGGAAGCAGAGCAAGAGAATGGGTGACTAATGTCATTCGAATTCAAGTTATTAATCCAACGCCTTTAATAATGAAATTATTGCCTTATATTGTTGGATTTTCTGCTGGTATAATATTCATAATTGTTTTCGGATGCTTGTATCTAATAAGAGCGAAAAAGAAACTTAAAAAAAAGTTAGGAAAGGAAACAACTAAAGAAAAGAAAAAAGAAAAAGTCAAGAAAGATTCAAAAAAGCCTAAGAAAGTCAAAAAATCGAAAGAAAAATCTCGAAAATAACATTGCTAACAATCTCAGAAAGACTTATATTTATTAAAAATTTTGTCATTTAAGAATTTTAAGATTCTTTTTTACGTTGCTTTTTGCTTTCATATTTTCTATTTGATTTTTGTATAATGATGCTTCTCTTGGAAAACTATCATTTCCTTATTGTCCCTATTATTGCAGATTGCTACCCTTTATTTCTCAAAATTACCGATGAGGCTATTTATTTTTCTTGTTGTAATATGGCATTTAAGAAGAAGTGAAAATTATGAAAGATTGTTGTTATTGACCTTATGCCAGTAATTAATGGCCAAAAAAATTTCCAAAGATGGCATGTTAGCACACTCTTCTTTAATTAATGTTTGCCAATGGCATGTGCTAATATACAAATACATAAGATTTCCCAGCAAGACCGAATAAACTCTACATAGCCTGATTCGTTGTATGAAAGACATAAAAAGGGCCTAAAGAACTATATCTTTACTACCCATAGTTCTCGAGAAAAATGAGAGAGAAAATGTATGACATCAAATCCGGTTTACGAAAAAAAACCCTTTTTTGAGCCTTTATTGAGCGTTGGGGTCCTGTTTCATGGTCATCATGATCTCCAGATCTGACCCCTTTAGATTTCTTCCTGTAGGACCATGTAAAGGAATTGGTTTATCGAGACCCAGTTACTTCAGAAATGGACTTAGTCCATTCACTTTCGTAGTGCGTTTACTTTTATGGACACTACAATGCTAGAAAGTGTACAGTCAACCATTGCACGACGCGCGTATCCATGCCTCCATATAGAGAGAAACATTTCGAATATCTTTCTATTTAAAATTATGCAAGTACAGATGTTCATGTTTTGACTAAAGTTTTTCGTAAACCGGATATGACGTCATACATTTTTTTCGCCATTTTCTAGAAAACTACGGGTCGTAGAGGTACAATTCTTTGGGCATTTTTTGTGTCTTTCAATCAACGAATCTGTATATGCACAGTTTATCTGGTCTTGCTGGGACACCTTGTATAGTGAAATTAGACTGTCATGGAATGCTTCATATTAAGACAGTGGAAGATATGCGCTTTGTTATCAAAACGCATATCATTTGTATTTTTTAAATAATAGCGGCTCCTAACTAAAATATCGGACACATTTAGATAATCAAACAGAATAGTCACAATTTCTTATGAAATTATCCAAAGTAACATCAGTAAGTATAAAAGCAAATATGTACGGATATTTGAGATATTTATGAATCTGGCAGCAATTCAATAAAGTTGGAAATTTTCGACTAATAATTCCATCTATCATTCCATTTAACATTTCAATAATTTTTCTCTTGATGTGATTCAACTCATCTTAAATATTAAATTAAACAGCAACAAAGACTTTGCAACCTTCTATTGCAACTATTTACTGTAAAATGCAATGAGTTTTGTAATAATAAATTCTTACTTCTCACAAACGTGTCATAGAGAAAGAATGGTAATCGTCAACTCGAGATCTTGGGAAATATTCCACTTTTTAAACCTCTATGTGCTCAAAAAACTCATTTTTAGAACATTTTCAATCTAAAAATGAATCACGACAAATATAACTCAAAATCGTTTTGATTAGATGGTTGAAATTTGGTATGCAGTCTTTGGTATGTAGTTTGGTATGCAGATTTATATCAAATTTTGAGCTCAATCGGTTCATAGGAAGTCCGTCTGTTCGGCTGTTCTAATATAAGTTAACACAATTATTAAAAAACGAAGAGAGCTAGATAAATAAATTAAGTTTACAATATAATATCATAAGTGTAGACACTTGCCAAATCTTGTACCAAATGCAACAGCAGGTAACTGTCTGTCGATCTGTACTTTAGGAAACGCATGTTGTTGTTGTCACTTATAGCACCCTTATTGTCATGGACAAGCCTCGCTGATACATAAGCACATTTTAAGCCAAAGATATTCGTCTCTTGTTTCAAGTAACGCCAACTAGGACCAAGAGTACAACTTTAGCTACACATTCATCATAGTCGCTTGCACAGCCCCTTTTTACAAGGGGGGCACAGTCACACATCTCACAGATAGCACTCAGAAGAACAACCGGGACACCCGGAGCACGAAGGAAATGTGTTACTTCTGTACCAGGTAGTCGACTTCAGAAACACAAATATATTGGGATTTTACTATTACAAAGCAGTTTTGCTTCAAATTTTTACCTCAATCGGTTGTGAAGAACGTGCCAAAACACAAATTCAATTTTTGTTTGCAATTAATGCATGTCTGGGATTAATCTCCATAGAAGCACGATAGATTCAGTGAAAATGCAAATTCACGCCAAGAATTAATATTCTGTAACTATTGTATACCAACATCATAAAAGGTTTTCTGTCATGACGTTTATTTGGAAAGGATACAAGAAAATTTAGGGAAGAACCACTCCAGATTGTTTTAAATAACTGCACAGAAAGTTTCTAATTAATCATGGGATTGATTGTCTAGGTAATCGCAACTAATTTGCATAATGAAGGGGCAAGGAAGAAACTAGAATTGACAAGAGCATGTTATTGGAAAATATATGTATTTATATTAGGGGAGAGTAAAGATGAAATTTTGACTTTTTATGCAATAATTTCTCTACATGCGAGATTTCGGTTCCTTTTTTAGAATAACAGCTGGATTTCCCGAAAGTTCTACCTGCGCAACTGTCTTAGTAAAAGTGAACTATCTATAAAATATAATGAGCTAGACAGATAAAATGTGGTTTTCAAGTTTGCCATCTAAAATATAGATCGGTATCAAATTTGAAAAAAAAAATTGTTAAGAGGTTGGCCGTTTACCTGTCGTTTTCCCCCTGAAGTTAACTGTGATAATAGAAAAATGTAACAAGTAAATTAAATTTGGTTCCTAACAACAATAATATTGTTACAAACATCTAATGTTGCTTTCCAGCACAAATACTTTCATCACCAAAAAAAAAAAAAAAGACAGGTGGGTGTTGATCGGTTGCAGCTTCAGTGACCTTAGAGTTTGGAGACAAACTTGGCGATCCTCTCACGACGAATTGGGCGATAAAACAGATGTTGCTGGAAACTTCTAGAATTTTAACGATTCATTCAATAGGAACTGAGATGCCCCTGATTGGTCTAAGGATATTCTTGCTTCGTCTCCCGGGAACTATAAAAAGCTGGTTTAATTCATTGATGCTTGAGATAAAAGATAGATTTAATCTTTTATCTCAAGCATCAATGAATTAAACCGGAATCGTAGTAGTAGTCGTAGAGAAGTATCAAGTCATAGAGAGGATAACGAATCAACGGCGGAATAGCTCAGAATTATGTGGAACTCAAGAGGGTGCTAAACTGCTGTGTGCTAAGTTATGTTGATGCAGCGACGTGTAGTGTGTAGTGTAGGCAGTTGTGTAATAGTGAGTCAGCGGTTAAATATAGCTAAAGCGAAGAGACAGTAGAAGATTTCAGCCGTTTGGAGAGACCGTAGAGCGAAGTTTCGAGGATCTCCTGTCCTGCTGAATTCTATCTGGCCACTTTGTGTGCTGTGTTCGATTTCTACTTGTGCGCTACTGCTTTTGTAGTGTGCTGCTGTGTGTTCGTTTCAGCTGTATATAGTTGTCGTTTTGTTTTTGTCTCGTCAGTTTGCTCATGTTCTTCGTGTAAATAAAAGTCGTTTTTGTTCATTTTATAGACGAACAAATTATAAAGAGCTCTGGCAAAAAAGTAAATCCGTAACAATATAGATATTTTATTTAATGTTAAACTAGATCTGCATTAAATTAAATTATAAAATATCATAATAAATATAAATATTATATTTTGGAGGATAAAAATAATATTATTAATGAATTTTTGATCAACATTTTATAAAATAAATTAATTAAGTTTGCATTTTAACCATCTATTTATTCGATCATTTCACTAAAATGTGTTTTATTTGAAGGCACCAGAAATCATTATAAAATTTAAAAAACAGAGAAAATGAAAATATCTTTAGAATTTTTAGAAAATTTTATTAATTAGTTCTTGTGAAAATATAAAATATTTAATTAAATATTTTTTTGTTCAGATGAGTATCAGAAGGTCATTTACAGAAAAACTACATCAAAATAGGAGAATTATTAGTGTAAGCTTCAATTTCATTGCACTTAAATTGTAATATCATGATGTTAAATTGTTTAAATCAGCTGCAAGTTAAATTATCAGAAGTTATCAAATGCTCTTTTAAATTTTTTTTCTTCTATTTAATAGTCATTCGTTGTGGTTTTCACATCCAAATGAGAATTCAGGAAGGAAACAGGTCTCGTATTCATTAAACCCATCAAGAGGGAAATATCGTCCCTTTGGTATGGTATTGAACTTCAGATGATAGGGTTAAGTAATCGGACTGGCTACTAAAAACTATGAGGTCTATTACTTAATATCTTTCATAAGTTTTAATTATGTAGCTTACTGTAACTAAAAAAATGCTAATTTCTTTCTTTTTTAAAAAAGGATTTCTTCCCTTTTTAAATAGATTTCCTTCTTTTTTTAAATGGAGTTTGGGTTCAAAGATTTGAACTTGTGTTAGAGTGAAATTTCATGAACGGATAGATTTAATCTTTTTATTTTTCTATTTAAAGAGCAAACTGTGTAATCGTGGCTTTAGAATTTCAAGATTACAGAGTTAAAACTGTTTCTGAAACTAGCTATCCACTGTAAAACGCCAAAAGCACAGCAAAATTTCAGATTCTACTCCTCTTCTAATAATCAAACGGTGGTTCTATTTTATTTTCGTTTAGTTAATTTGTTTTATTCCAAAACGCGATCGATGTTTGGAAGATTTCTATAATTTGTAATAGCAGTTTATATCAGAACACTTAATGATAAATGATATGTTCTTCTTTAGACTTTTTTCTCCATTGAGCAAGGGGTAAAAAAATTAAAGTAATAAATAAAAATTATATATTTCCTATTTAATAGAACAAAGACTTTTTTATTTGTACAATTTATTTTCACAAAATCCAATCGAATATAAATTCTGCTTTCGTTTCTTGCAGTATTATACCAATCTCATTTCTGATTTCAGGAGACCAATGTTGTTAAACCAACATTACAACAAACGACACAGAAACTCTTTCCAAAACAAAACAGATTTCGAAAATAGCGCCTCTAGCGATAAAAATTGCTACTGTGGTAGACGATTATATTAATGTTTCGCGATAGATCGTGTGCTATCCTCTTTAACATATGCTTGTAACGTCCTTTTAAATGTGATTGCCAAGTGTTTTGGCACGAATGAATTTTTCTGAATGATTTTATTATGAGAAGTTTTACAATTTTTTCTTGAAGTGTGTTGTTGCTTATTCTATCCTTCTTTCTTATATATTTTCAACACTGAATCATCTAGCTCGCAGAATCTGTATAATCAAGGTTTAGAAGATTTTTAATTAATTCTTTTTAAACAATTTCATTTTGTGTATAAAACTATTCAAAATCTCATCGTGGAATTTTGACATGTCATTTGACGTGACTAGGTAAGTTGTCGTTTCCAAGATTGTTCTTTCTTTCTTAATATTTGTTTTAATTCTACCTCAATCTTTTAAGATAATGTTTTCTATTTATGCCGCTATTTTAAATTTTTATAATGTGGATTTGTTTTTCATAAGTGATAAAAAATATTTATACAAATTCCATGAAAAAGTTGTAACTTATATAAAACTATTTGTGTAAAATTCATTAGATTGCCATATTATTTTTTGGTGTAAAAGTTCTTATATTCCTGCATTTTGATATTAGTTATGTAAACAAAGTATGGCCTTAATCATTGTCAGTTCAAAAGATAGCATTTTATCTATTTCACATTGTTACAATCAATAAAAAATATTCTTATCTTTCACCAAGAAAGTGATTTTATATTATTTTGTTCACTTGTAAATACGCATTTACTCATAATTTTTTTTAAAGTTAAGTTTTCTGAATGATTCAAACGGTTGAGATAATTTTTATATTTAACAGCATTTCTTTTTTTAAATTAAAATATGTATATTTAGCTATTTAAAAACTTGTTATTAGGTATATATATATAATATAAAAGAATTTTTTTAAAAACTAATTTTCATTTATTAATCAGAAAATGATATATTCCAGTTTTTAATTTTATAAATAAACAAAATCCTCCAAGCATATGAATAACATTTTTTAAAAAAATTAAAATTTATATAAAATACTGTTTTGATTTGTTTCTTTATCATAATAAATGGTATATATAGTTTCTAGACCTTTTTAAGTTAAGAATTGAAATTCTCTTAGATTATTTTGTGAAATATTTATGGAAGCTTCTCGGTATTGTAGTCATATCATTAGTGTTTGCTTTTTATTATGTTATTAAAATTATTACTGATAATTCTTGTTCAGATTTTCAATTTTTTAAAGTTTATATTAAACATAGATGATTCTCCTACTTCCAAATAATTAATATATTACATGCTATTTCTTAATCAGCTTCCATTAATTTTTTAAATTGTTTACCAGTTTCTTACTTTTAGAATAAGTACCCTTGATTGTCTTGTAGGTTCCATCCTTCTGTGTGCAAATAAAATGAATCCTGATATAAAATTAATGAATTATTTGTGATGAATTAAGACTATAATAGTTATTGATGATAAATCAAGAATTTTTTTGAATAAATGAGAGCTTGAGTCAGTTTCTAAGGGAAAAGTGCTTTATATGTTAAATTTATTACTAATAATAATGATTCATTTTAAGGTATTAACTGATGTAGACCGAATGATTATATATTTTTATATCTTAATATCATATATATAAAATTATCTATGTATTTAATTAAGGTATTAAAATTGAATCGTTATGAAATATAATAGGGTGTATGTAATAAAACAAATTGGTGGTTAAATCTTTTTATTTTTGTATGTTTCATAATTTCATTTCTTGTTTTTCATATTTTTATGTTTTATTCTCAATTTTTTTTATTCGGCTAAGCAATTAAAAAGTTATATGACATGAAAATCAATTATTTTTTATAGTTTACATATTGATTTATTAACCATTTTTATTGGGAGGTTTAAAAGTTTTGTGACCGAGTTGGGATGGAGAGAATATGAAGTCTGCATATTAGAAATTAAAACACACTGTTTTACAGCAGTTTCTTTGCATTTGAAATGATACTTTGACTTTCTTAATATTTTATTTAATGTACTTTTTCTAATAAATGCATTTATCCATAAGCTAATAATTTAAATTTTGTTGATGAAAAATTGCAATTTTCCTGCTATTGACTACATTTTTATCTTTAATTATTTTATTTGAATTTGGTATAATATATTTGATTTACAAATATATTAGTATTTATGAGGTTAAATTTAAAAATAAATGGTACTAAAATTAATTTTTAAAAATTTATATGTTTATTAAATGTTTTATGAATTTTTGATAGAGAAATTACAAATGAGTAATTTTTGAATTTTATTTTATGTATTTTCATATTACATCAGAAATCTATATTAGCAATTAAAATTGTAATTACAATTTTACATGATATTATTTTGTAAATTTTACATGCTTATTCAATATAAAATTTATTTTCTTAGCTTATGTTAAACAATTTTTTATAAATTTTGAATCAAGCAGTTGGGGAAAATATAATTATTTAATTATATTTATTAATGTTATTACTTTTATGAATCATTGCTTGATATGCAATGCCATCAATTCCATTTTTGTGAATTTTGGTGTCAATAAACATCTTACTCTGCAAGATAATTATTCAGTAAAGTTATTTTATTTGCTTTACAATTTCTATCTGGTCTTAAAATTTAAAAATCAGAAAAGGTATGAAAGACAGTTGCATATTTACTTTAATGTTGCATAACTCTATTTATATATCCTTTCTTATGGAAGCAATGTAAACTAAATATTTTCCATTTAATGAAAATGCAATTATAGATTAAAGTAGCCAATAGAGATTGAATACCCGCAGTTGTAGAGGTTAGGAAACTGAATATTTGTATTCTTAACCGTAAATTAAAAGGACTGTTACTGCCATATCGCTAAAGAATTTCATCAGGTTGTTCACCTTTTAAATTATACAATGACTAATAAGTAATAATTTCTTGGTTATAAATTATCATAGTGTAAAAGTATAACTTGGATGATTCTGTTCAATATTTAACCAGAAAGAATTTATCATTTTAATATAGATACTTTATTTATAAATCTGATTAAAACTTACTTATTTTTGTGCTGATTTTTATCAAAAATTACTATTTTAGCCCTACTTATTTTATATAAAACAACCTTTTTATATAACCAAACTTTTAATTAGAAAAAAATACGTCTCTAATTAATATTGGTATTTATTGAGAATGATTTGAAATTTTTTACAAATATTGCTTTGGTTAAAGTATTAGCTTGTATTCAAGGTATAAAAAAATAGTCACGATAATCTTTAAGATTTTTTTTTTTTGTATTTATTAATATGATTCAACAATTGAATTTTTATATGGATTAAATATTTTTTTCTGTATAGTAATCTTTCTAAAGCTTGTAATTGAAAACTAGAATTGTTTTTTTTTTATTCCTTGTTTAAACAATTTATATATAAACAGTTAAAATGAGCGTGGATTTCAAAACTATTACACTAGAATATATTTTTTATTTCAAATTATTTTTCTTCTAGATTGCGGATCTTTCTTTATAGATGCTTTGTGACAGGTTGTTGTAGAATAAATTTGTATAACAGTATTGTTTAAAAGCAATAAGCTTCCTTCTATTCCCTATTTATTTATTGTATTTTGAATCTCTCCACAACAAAAATCAATTTTTAAATGCTCTCTACTACAATTCTACCTATATATATAAAACTAATACAATACTGCCCCCCCTTCGTGTCTTTTGCAAATGATATCTTATAGTCACGAATGTGACACATTTGGGAAATCAGTGGCAGATAGGGGAGGGCGCTAAAATCACATAATCTGTCGTATCAAGAAGGAATGGACCAGAAAATAGCTATTGAAATGGGTGCATATAATTTTTGTCTGTTTCTCACTAAATTTTGTCACAATTTTCCATATATTGTTAGTATTTTGAACTTCTTTTGTTATTTGGAGTTTACTTTTGATGTTTTTAAGTCTAGGACCTTAACATTTGCAAAAAAGTTATTTTAAAAATCAATAATAACAATAAAAAAATACTGCTGATGCTACTGGACCAAAGATTTCCGAAAAACAACAACAATAAATGTGTAGCTAATTAACAACGATATCAATACTGTTAAAAATTTTGAGTGAAGGATTAACTTTGAAGTATTTAAAATGTTTATGTAATTTAGATTTAATTAAATACAGTTATACATACATCAGAGAATATTTATTATATGAATCAATAACATAATAAGTTAATATTATTAATCTTCCATGTATGAATACATAAACATTGGACAAGGAAATATTTTTCTAGACAACAATAATTTATAACGATATTTTTTTTAAGACCTTACCACATTGTTACAAACAACTTTTATTGTGGTTGATTTTCTTTTCCTAAACTGAATACTCGATTTACTTAATAGAAGTGTTAATTAGAACATCTTCGTATTTGAATTGAATTGTTTATTAATCTCGTACTTTCCATCGAATGTCATGATTTTCAATTATTTTTTCGGTTTGATTTAGTTTTAATTTTTAAGTTTAAAATAATATTTTTGAAAAGTTCATAGTAAAATCTTGACATTTATATAGTGATTAAGTATGGCTTGATGTGAAAGTCATTGGAATCAAAGACAGTTTTTACATAATGATTACATTACATTTTACATTATGTTTTTTTCTTACGGATGTTCGTGTCAAACCATCGTGGTAGGTGTAATCAATCATCACGGTACTGCTACGATCAAATCAAACGATGTTCATTCAAGTCAGAGGCATTCAAGTTTATAAATATATTTCACTGGGTCAGTCGTGTATCTAGATTACGTGATGATCTTTTAAATGATCCATAAGTGTTTAGAACTTGGTTCAAAGACCCACAGAATAGTGGACTGTCTTGGAAAAGTTGTAGGATCTATCTTAAACCTATTTTTAGCAAGCGGTGTAGAATAAGTAATCTATTTTTTGTTATAAGCACCGTTTACAAGTTTGACTTTATTGGCCTTTAAAAAACATAAAAAATAAATTCTTACTGGTTTTCTTTATTAAGACTTGTACTCGCTCCATTTTTGTTTCTCCTTTGCTGTTAAATGTTTGAATCAATATCAATTTTCTTTTCTTATCCGAAATTTGTTTTTAAGCAATATCTATGCAATGTTTCTTTTTTAAAATGAGTACAAGGAATGTTAGATAAATAATTTTAAAAGTTAATAGTGAGATTAAATTTTTCAACTAAGAATTCTCTGACGTGTTTTAAATTCACACATTTTGTGCTGGTTAGTTAAAATAAGGGGTGCAGAAAGAAAGAAAAATGGCACATGAGAAACTATGTTTTTTAGTCCCTTACCGTTGTCATTAGCATTTCAAGTTTAAATGACACCAGGCCCATGATACAATGTTTCGGCCTGTCGCCACAATTTTTATTTTAATAAAAAGCTACATAAATTACTTAAATATTTCGCCTTCAGGGCACCTTTTGAGATTGACAACTGTCTAGGCATGCCCCCCTGCTTCTTCTTAACTTTATAAAATAACCCCCTCATATTTTATATAATTAGATGCTGATCAGTTTGTGTTGAAAATACAAAGATATTGTTGTGAAAATGGGTATGTTCTCTCTGCAGATATACTTTAAGACTGTTGATGTTGTGCCTGTTAGAATTTTATGATTCAAAGGTATAGTAATTGTTCTGTATAAAGAGTATATGGACAGAAGAAATGATTTTATTAAATAAGTGACTTTTCGTAATATTTTGTCACTACTATACGCTGCGTCTTATTGATTTTACGCATTCGATAACATATTAGAAGTTGAATATTCAATCTACTTGTAACAACTTCTAAAGGTGCGTTAGTACACTTTTGCAAAAATTTACAAATGTAAAAATTGTGATATAATTAATAATTGCCTCTAAAATGGTAGACAGTTTCGAATACTAACTCAAACTAGTGATAGTTTAACAATTCTTATGGTTTTAACGTTAACGTCGTTGTCAGTTATTTAAATGTTCCTTATTGGTTGATGTATATTAGTTCGTATGTCTAATAGGGGAGCTAAGATATGAATCTAGATTCCGTTAAACAAATGCTGAATCTAGTGGATGCTGATCCTAGTGGGGTCAAACTTTTTCTCGCTGGAATATGGAAGTTTCTATAATATGTATTTTGTTTCTTATATGGGGGCTCAGACGTCATCTTCATTTTTTGACCACTCTTCAAAATAATTTGATTTGTCTCCCAATTGTCTTTGTGCGGTGAATTTAAAATATGGTGATCATGTAGTTATTGGTCCACCAACAAGGCTTTTAAATTTAGTTTTGTATATGAATGAAATGCGTAGTATTTTTTTTTTTTGGAAAACAATCAAAATAGTTAAAATTAAGACTAATTATTATGTAGCAAATAATTTTGATCAACAAAAATATTTTTTTTATCCTCACTTATTACAAGAATGTTTTGCTGCATAAATTTCGCGAATTCCTTTTTTACATATAGCTCAAATTAAGTGGTGTAACGGATCTTTTCATCGGCAGTAGAACGCCATCTGGTGTTTATAGAAAAAGAGACTAAACGAACTTAAACTGAACTGAGATCAATCAGTAGACTTCAATTTTCTGTAAAGGATGGTCGCATATTTTTCTTGTTACAAAATGTAACGTGTGTGTGTGTGTGTTTTTAATCTAAATTCTTTTCGTTTGTGTTCGTGTTAAATGTTTGTGTATTTTGTACTTTGTTTCATTGAAGAAAACTTTTTACTTATTGGTAACCTTCTTGTGGCGTTTTTAGTGGTATTTGTAAATATCAGTGTAACGCTTGTTAAAAAATGAAAACAATTTCTAATTCCTATGAAACAATATTTTAACTACAAATAAATGAATAAAACACAGTGGTAAGCAGCTTTGTATGACAGCCATGAATTCTGGTATGATAGGGAAAATGAGCCAATTATTCTTATGTAACTTTTTTTTGTACATAAACAGTCTTTTTTTGTAAAAATTATCTGTTGCCCTTATAGATCTGATGATGATTGAAAAAAAAATTGAAATCAAAACGTTATATATATATTTGTATTGGCTCATTTTTTCTACCTTACCACAATCCACGCCTCTACTGCATTTCTACTTACTATTGTCTTTTATTTTAATCCTTGTACTATTGTAAAGCACAATTGAGTGAAATGAATAAAAACTGTAACTGATATGAATATAACTGCTTCCAATATATTTGAAAATTACTCTAACAAACAGCCGCATATCCGCATTCTTGGTATACGACAAGTGAAGCGCGGCAGCGATTTGCCGCATTCAAACGGTTAAAAAAAATAATTAATTTCAGGATTCAAGTTAGGGAGAAATGCATTAAAGCGTTTTTGTACATCCAAACTTTAAATTAGAAACAAATTGTATGCCACTAATTAATATTGTTTTTTATTCAGAATGAATTTTTTTCAAACATTTCTTTGGTTAAAGTTTAGACTCGTTTTCAAGGTGTAAAAAAAAGTCATAATAACCTTTAAGGATTATTATTATTATTATATATTTTGTATTTAATAATTCAACATTTTTTGAATTTTAATATTGCTTTGATATTTCTTCTGTAGATTTATCTTTCTAAAGCTTGTAATAAAAAGCTGAAATTGTTTTGTGATTCCTTGTTTAAACAATTTCTGTTTAAATGTATAAATAATTCAAATGAGTTTGAGTTTCAAAACTATTACAAAATTTACTTGTAATTACAAACCATTTTTTTCTTCAAGATTTTGAATTTTTTTTCTTAGTTAAATATGTGATAAACTACAGTTACTTGTGTACAACTGGAATACAACTGCTCTCAATAGATGCGAAAATTATACGAACAAACAGCAGCGTCTCCGAATTCTTGGTATACAAGTGAAGCGCGATACCGCTTTGCCGCACTCAAACGGTTAAAAGAAATAATCAATTTCAGGATTTCAAGTTAGGGAGAAATGTATTTTATGAGGACCTATTGCCAACGTCTGTTTATTTTATTAAAATACATCATTACTAATTTCTTGAAATATTGATTACGATAAAATATTCGCATCAATATTTCTCCAGCTTCATCGGTTATTTTATTTTTCTTGTTACTTCGCCGTCTTTCAAGAAATTAGCAATATCCCTTTCCCAGGAACGTGTAAGCTAATTAACGTATGGATAGCTGCCAACTTTTGCTGAAACGTTTTGTTTGCCGGAGATTTATTGCATTATTATTCAGATGGTTATCTGATGTGCTGTTGGCATCTTAATAAGCGTGACCGAAGGAAAAAAAAATTGTCGTTGTAAGGAAAGATTAGGAACTTGTTCAAATTTTATGCCGTATGACTTGACTGAGTAATGTAAATTTGGAAGTAATGTTTCTAAGCGGATTATTAAGATGAAAAAATGTTCAATTTTTATGTTTTTCAGATTCTTGTATATTTTTAAAGACAGATTTAATCTAATTTCTGCAAAACTGATGTAAAATGCGATTGGAAAGCATTCTTTGGGTGAATAACATTCTGACTTGATGAAAGTATTCCATAGTTTTCTACTTCTGTGTGTGAATTGTGGAAGATAAAATGGTTATCTTTATCTCTTGATGGATAGGTTTCTTGTAAAAATTTTTTTTTTTCTGGACTGTATGAAATCTAGAATTTATATATATACCTTGATTTGGATTAACTGCTGAAAATATAAAAATAATTTAGTTTGAATTCATAAGATTCAATTTATAGATTGTCGGAATCCTTAAATATGCCTGAAATATTGAATGTGTGGAGGAAAATTTAACTGTCTTGTAACTGTGTTTAGTTAAAGTGACCAATCATCTCGAAGTATATGTTCTTCGGAGCATCCTGGGTCTAATCTATAAATATCTTCCAATAACAAAAATCTATATATTAAAAAAAATTAAGATAAAGATTAAATTGAAATCTGCTATGCATATTTAAATGTATCATGTCAGAGCATCATTTCTTGAACGGCCAGGCACCACGTGCTCGTGCTAGTTAAATTATATTTTCATTCATTTTAATTGTTTCATTGAATGACTCACTTTAGTATTGCCAACGATCCAAGAAAACTTTGTCTCGCATTTATTGTTTTTTTAAAAAAATTCACATTTCCTACTTATTTCATTTTATATAATCAAGTGCTCAAAACGGCATTTTTTCTAGGTTATATTGGCTGTAGTCATTCACTTATTTTTTTTAAATTGGAGGTTTTATAAATGCGATGCTAACGCTTTATTAAAAGCTGATTTTTTTTAGATGCTCGTTCGGATAATAAAATTACAGTTTTTCGCCTATGGATTTTTTTTCTTCATTTTTACGGATTTTCATTGACCTCGTACTAATTAAAAAAAAAACAGCGAGAAAGCTTTTCTCGAATGTTTCTCGTTTATTCTCTTATAAATGTACTTGTGCGTTATGAAAATTCTCACAAGAAAAATGGGAAGATGCAGATAAAATGCAGAATTTATTGTCTACGAAATGTATATTAAATATACATAACACAAACTATTAATACATAGTGAATTAACACTATTTAACCTGCTAATTACTGGCAACAGCAAAACTCTAGAGCGTTCTGCTAAAAGAAAAGGAAATGTTCTCTCAAATAAAGCCAACTATTGAAGTTCGCTTTCCGAACTCACTGACTTCTCCCCATGCTGCTCCTTATCTAGCGTCCCACTAAAGTGGGCGGGGCAAGCGCGGAAACAGCGTGAAGGCTTCAGGCGAGTGTGGAAATTTCTTCAACATTCCCTCGGAGCAATTCTTTATTTCTTAGCTTCCACTGCACATTTTAGCGACTAGTAAAAACCTTTTGCGACCTCATTATGCCGGCAGTACACCAACATCGCCAAATCAGTCAAATGTCGCGATCTTTTGTTAGAAAGTCCCTTAGAACAGTCTTTTCTCGCTGACGTGCCATTCTATAACAAATCATTTTTGTACAATTAAATAGTTTACAAATATCGCCAAATTAGTCAAATGTGGGGATCTTCTGTTAGAAAGCCCCTTAGAACAGTCTTTTCACGCTGATGTGCTATTCTATTACAAATAATTTTTGTACTATTAAATTGTTTACAAATATGTATAAATATCGCCAAATTAGTCAAATGTGGTGATCTTCTGTTAGAAAGCCCCCTTAGAACAGTCTTTTCTCGCTGACATGCTATTCTATAACAAATAATTTTTGTACAATTAAATTGTTTACAAATATTTACAATATTTGCTTCTAATTTACACAAGATTCATAACAGTATAATTGACCATAGTAATTGGTGAACAGTAATAAAACCATCGATTAGAAACGATCTTTGGTGATTCGTCACTAGAAAGCAGTTAATAGATATTACCAGAAAACAAGAATGTGTATATGGCTCCTTTTTTTCTTCCTAGTACATATTCAACATTTGTTACAACAGTAATTAATCACAAAATTACATACCAAATTACATATATTTAAATTATTTCATTTTTGCGTTATCGAATTTAAGTGCAGATAAACAGTGAAACGCTTGATGATTTGATTTCAAATTCGATACACATCTTTAAACGTTAAATCTGTTTGTCAAATTTCATCCAACTATCTCTCTTTGTTTCGTGGTTATCGTTTTCACTTGTATTCAGGTCATCGCTGTGGCATGGTGGTAAGGTCTCTACTCTTGAGCCTTAGGGTTTAGGTTCAAGACCCGATTCTACTGTAGAATCGTTGTGTAAAGGGGTTTGTTGCACGTTAAATCTGTCAGGGGCAAACATCCTCCCTTTGATGTGGTGTGGAGAGAGGGTGCCAGCTCAGATGTCGTCCTCGTCATTTGACCACGGCACAAAATTACAAGGTCCGCCCTAAAATAGCCCTAATGTTGCTTTACAATGTGACGTTAGTTTAATTAAACTCACCTATACTCAGATAACCAGACGGGCCTCTTCTGAATGGATTTTATTCGAAATATGATATTAATCTACAAATTTTGAGAAAAGTTGACGGGCATAATTCCAAAACTGTATTTTTCAGACTTAGGGAGATATGAAATGAAAATTCTCAAAATTTCAAGTTTGAATTCCTTCCGATCATAATACTTTCCCCTTGTATATATGAGAATGTAAAAATGAAGGAGGTTTGAATCTCTAATATGAAACATTGTATCATGATTAGCTTTAGATTTTGTTTCTTTTTTTAAAGTACACTATTAATTGTTTAAAGCGATAATGGGCACATGCGGAAATCTATACATGGTATAAAATGAAGTCTCCTGAAAGCGTCTATATGTTGGAACCATAAAAAACTCAAGAAGTATTTAACGGATATTGGAGATATTTGTGCCATTTTGTAGAGACATTTACTGGGGAAGATTTTATTATATTAAAATCAAATCAAATTAAAAAGGAGAGTTTTCCGATCGCAATTTTAATTTATCCGTGCATGCGCGAAATGCTCAAACTGCACATGTGCAAATAGAAAGAGCTGTGATATGCATATGCGATACATTTCTTTGCTTACCTCCAATTTTAAACAGCGATTCAAATCTCATTTTGCCGAAAAGAAGGAAATCGCACCTCGAAATGATAGTCTGTTTTTTGTCTAGGGGCATATCAAATGTTTACCTTTGAAACAGTTCAAATCTTTCTTAATGTGTGCTATAAAAATTGTTTTGTAGCTAGTTTTGATAATTTCTAATTTATTGGAAAATAATATAGAAGATTGTCGCATTTGCCAAAAAATCATGTAAATATAAAAGTTTAGTTTGTAATTCAAAAGTTTAAGTCGATGGCAAAGTTGTTATATTTTTGTTATTGTTGTTAAAATGTTTTTATCGTGTGAAAACAAGATGTTGTTTTGATTTGAGGTTTTTCAAGCCACAAGATGAACGGGCAGAAAATTGGCGATTTATCGCTTTTGGAGTGTCAATTTTCCGCTTTTAAAATGGTAAAGATAGTTGTCATTCGGCGACTTATTACCAACAAAAAGTTACAACTTGGCACGATTGTTGCCATGTGTCCAATTCTCGATTGTCGACGCATGCGTATTCTGATAGTCACATGATTGTTTCAAACCGGTTTAAATTGGTTAATGGCTTAAATTAACTAAGACAAACAAAATCTTAAAAATAATAATCTCACATGAAATTTGAGATGGCAGATTCTAATTTTTGTATTTTAATTTAAATTGTTAAAAATATGTACGGAAGGGTTAAAAAGATTTAGATTCTTTTTTCAGAGAAATTTAACTTAAAACATTTATATGCATTTATTTGTTGAAATAATAAACAAGTCCATTTATTAAAGGAATAATAATGCATCGAATTATTATTCATTCATATTCGTATTATATTCCGAATACAAGGGGTTAAATTAATATTGTTTTGTTTACAATTAATTTTCGAAAATATTGGAAAAGAGTTAAAATGTTGAATAATTTTAATTACAAATCGAATAGATAATATCGTCCAATTACTAAAACAATGTAAAATATTTTTGGGAATTGTACTTCAAATTTTTAGAAATTTAATAAAATTAGAAAAGAAGTTAAACGGATGAAAAATTAGTGTAACTGGAAATAATTTTTTGAATACTAAATTAGTTTGGAGGAATAATTTTGGTGAAATAATATGTTTCGAGATAACAGAAGAAAAATTTTACGGCCCAGTTTAAATTTTCATTAAAAGTCTTAGTTAATATTTGGGGGGGGGATTAGAATTAAGCGGACCTAGTACTTCAAAAATAAATACTAAAACTTGAAATCTGCTATGCATATTTCAATGTATCATCCCAGAACATAATTTCTTGAACGGTAAAGCATAGAAAATGTGTTACTTATTTAAAACAATCTAATCTACTTTTAAAAAGATTTTTTATTAATGTTTAAAAAAAAACATCTCAACTAAAAGTGGCAGATTTTGCAAACGTATGGATTGAGCAAACAGTTTGAACTATTTTTAAAAAAGATTTTTATTCAAGTTTGAAGAAAGCTTCCATAAAGTTAAAATAGCTGAAAAAATCATCTCAACAAAAAGTGGCAAATTGGAGATTAAAAAGGTCTTTACTTCGAAATTGCAGCCAGTTAACAATATTTTTGAGTCATCTAAGGCCTATTTTTGAGAAAGTTGCAATTTAAAATTTCAATTCCTTGCCCACGCATTTTTGTTAATGCCAAAAACCTCATCCCATTAAACCCTCACTGAAGCACCACGTGCTCGTGCAAGTTAAATTATATTTTTATCCATTTTAATTGTTTCATTGAATGAGCCACTTTGGCATTGCAAACGATCCAAAATAACTTTGTCTCGCATTTATTGTTTAAAAAAAATATCACATTTCCTATTTATTTCATTTCATATAATCATACACTCAAAATGACATTTTTCTGGGTTTTATTTGCTGTAGTCATTAACTTATTTTTTTTAATTGGAACTTTTGTAAACGTGATGGCAACGCGTTATTAAAAGCTGATCTCTTTGAGATGCTCGTGCAGATAATAAAATGTTTATTTTTACCCTACGGATTTTTATTGACGCTAGAAATCTCCTCCCCAAAACAACATCATGTTCTGACATGATAATATGTAATAGTTGGTAGATGTAAGTTTGAAAGCATGATCTGCAGAGTATTTTAAACGATTTTTACATCATACGTATCGTCATTTACAAATAATGGTACTTGTTTATTTTATAAATAATCGCCAATTCTACTCTGGGTAAAACACCAAAAAATTGCAAACTGTCTCCAACTTGGCGATCTTGGTGTAATCTGAAAATTGCCATGTGAACTTGGGAATACTACTATCTTGGCATCTTTTTTCTAAAAAGCTGAATGATTTAATTAGAAAACCGCCAGGTAACCCCGGAGGTTGCGAAAGTATACTAATTTAAGCAATATGTCGAACAATAAAAAGTATTTTGTTAAATGAGTTCTAAATTTAAAAATAAAATAGAAATTTCCTTGATTTCCACATTATTTATTTAAAAACGTTGAGCATATCTATTTCAGTTGATTGGCATTAAGCCGAATTCATCTCAGTACAAACATAATTTTGCAATATCCAGCCAAAGAGATTGACGAATCGCAAAAACTGAAATTTCCATAATTGGATGGTGGAATTCAAGTGTTCTGTTGTGTGATTCAGAGAGGGTGTAACCTGACAACGATTTTGACTGCCAGGTTTTTCTATTCATTCTCCCGCAAGCATACTGTGATTAAATGTGTTTTTTTACCGTTGCTTTTGAGTGAGATAAGTCGCCAAAAATTGTTTTTCATTTCTCTTATGCGAAAGGAATAAGCATACGTTTCGTATAAGAAAAATCGTCATCATATAATTTTTTTAAAAAATATCGAATCGAAATTTTGACGAGATTTTATATTTAAGACTTCCCTGTCCGTAACCTCCATTTCCCCTCCTCCTTCTTTTGAGTTGTTCTGTTTTTGAACAATAATTCAAAAACACATTGAACTAAAGCGATGAAATTAAGTTTGCAGTTTTAACACCTTTTTGATTTAGGTGAAAGTTTGAAGATTCATTCAGTTGAAAGTATTGTCTTTTTATCCGAGTACAAGTGAATTTGATAACTACTGGATGTAACGAACTAGATGGATAAAATTTGGTACGCAGTTTTAACAGCTAAGTACAGATTCGTATCAAAAATATGAATCATATCCGACAACGGTTTGACCATCTATCGGTGTGTATATTAGCATGCATGTATATACGATAATTCCAAAAGCGTTACATCTTAAATTAATTTGGTTCACAGTCTCAGCAATTAAAATACAGTTTTAAACCAAGATTTCTACCATATAATCTTTGTCTTGTCAAAAGGAAGTCAATTCATTCCTGTCGAAATTAATAAACGCACTAACTATATGAAATTTTGTGTGTGATCTTGAAGTGTTGTGTCAAATTTCACTTTCATTCGGCCAGGAAACAAAGCATATTCGGGATTTTTAAAAATAAACAAAGAAATTTTAGTTAACCAGTTATAATGGTCTCCTCAGTACTTTCTCGCATACTCTGATGGACTTGTCATGTCAGAGAACGCTTTACTTGGCATTGGCTCACGATAGTTACGAAATATTTCTCCTTTTTTTTTTTTTTGCCAGAATTTGACATTTTATTACGCGAGTTTATTTGATATATTTTAATAATTGTGGTTTTAAATAATCGCTACTACATGTACATGTCGACAGACAGTCAATCCGTTTTTGGTTTTGGCTCAATATGTGTCAGATGTCTGTGCTAGAGTTGTAAAATCTGCTTGCCAAATCTTATTTGTCTGTCTCTTTTTGTTTTGTAATTAATATGTTAATTGATATTCGGAGAGCCGGACTTCTTTTGAGCTGATTTTACTCAAAGTTTGATATAAATCTGCAAATTCGGTAGCGAGACAAATTTCATTTTTCATTCATTTAGTTAAAAGCTTTTTTTAATTATCCTGTCACAGACAGACAGATATTTTCGGAAAATGTGTTTTTTGAACACGGGGTGGCTTAAAATTTTTAGGTTTGTCAAAATACCGAGTTCGAATTTTTGACGGTTATTATATTTCTCTGTACTATGCGTGCTAGGAAGTAAAAATTGGATTCTGTGTCAAACTTTGGTTTCCTTCGGTCGACACAATGTGTCCAAAAATAATATTCTGTTTTCTTTCCTACATTAACTAATCACAGATTGTTCATGTGTGGAAACTGAAAATAAAAATCTTAGCATTTGTGGAGTTCACAACCTTGCTGAAGGTCCATAATTTATATACGGAATAAATATGGCAGCACTTTTAATAGGAAGTAAGTGAGAAAGGGGTTGAAAAATAGAGATAAAAAAATAATCGTTATTTTCAGTATTATCTGATAGAGAGGTTGCCAATTTCTTATTTCAGCTTAATAAGCGTACATAACAATTGAAATGAAGGATTTTTTTCCCTTTGTTATCATTTTTTTTCTGATGAGATAATGCTTCCTTTTGATGCTATTCTGTGGTTTTAATATAAAATTTCATTGATTAGAAGCTCGATGGAGCCTGCAAGTTGAGATAAGGAAATCCGTCTTGCTAGGGCGAAATAATGTCCTGAGGATTTTTGTGGTTGACGCTTCTTGTGTTTCTTAGGAAGTCCGCAAATATTGCTTGCACTGTTATCAGTGGAATGTGGATTAAAAGTGTTTTTCAGGGAATACATTACTTATTTATTTAAGGTATGTGACTACGTTCGAGGTGATTTTTTATAAGTCTGTAAAATGGATATATTTTTGAAATTTTAATAAAATAGGTTTAAAAAATGATTGAGAAATATGGAAATTGAACACAGAGTTATATATAATATATGTAATAATATTTTAAACTCTAATTGTAATTAATTCTCAAAGTTTTCTCTTAATTTAGTTCATAGTAACTTCATTCTTAACTGCTTTCCCGTTTCCTGATCCATTCCTATTAATAAATAAAATGAAGTATTATAAAGATAATGAGTAATTACTCCACGTGAGGAGTTGATGTGTAATAAATCACTGGTGTAAATATTCTTTTAGAGGATTTCTTGGATAAATCATAAATCACTGATTCCTGTGTTTCTTTTGTCAAAATCAAATGCGTAAGAATTCTTGTCAAAAATCTACACGTGTGTGATTTATGAGAATACCATGGTATATAAGACCAGAGATAGATGATCCGTTCCTTTTTACCTTTTATGCCTTTTAATCCTTCACCTGCTGTTGTGCTGCGCAGCGTACATTTTGAGATGGGATAAAACCGAAATTAAAAAGTCAATATGTGTTTTTTATAGGATTTTGGGTCACGATTCTGCAACCTGTTTTCAGTTTCAAAATTGATAATAAATTCATTACACACATATATAATATTGTTACGTTTTTAGCGTAGCGGGTTCGGATTGAATGGACTTTATGTGAGGACAGCACAAACAAATTTATTTACAGCTATTTACAGGTATATACAGGATGACTTGGGAAAAGTAAAACTTCAGAAAACACAGTCCAGCAATAATCAGTCACTTACAGCGTAAATACAAGTCTTACGCACAATAAACACGGTTTGCAAAACAGCTATAGTATAGCACAGCAACAGTCAATCACAGCGAGCTCAATAACACAGCGTTAATAGTAAACGAAAACACAGCTCACTATTACCAAGCGAAAAGCTACAAGTAAGCGAAACGCTTCTCTTCCCCAAAGAGAGATCCACTCAACGAATTCACTCACTGACTCCTTTTACGGCAACCCTTCCCTTATATAGCCGGACCAAGCGTCGATGCACTGATAATTCTATAAACAACTATGATTGCGAATGTAGTTCTTGCAAAAGAATTAAACAACTTTCTCTGGACAGTACTCGCTTGGAGATTGAAATGAAAAAATGTAACCAGGCAGTTTCATATGCACGTTCAATGGGACAGTTTGATAACATCGCTAGCAAAGTCAACAAAATGGAAGAAGTCAGAATGCTTATGAAGAAAGCTAGAGGTGAGTTGGATTCATTAATTGCTATTGGCTGTGAATTTAAAAATAGAGAGGAGGATTTTCAATTATCCCCACGAAGGAAGACAGCTACCCCCGTAATTGAATCCCAGAATCCCAGAGAAATTAAACTAAGCAATAAATTCGAGGTGCTAAAAGAAATTGAGTTAGACCCAAAAGAGAATACTAATAAGACAAAAGAAGAAGTAAAAACTCCTAAGATCCCCCCTATTATGCTAAAATACCTTAAAAATTATAACGAAATTCTTAAAAATATCAAAGAAAAATTCAGTGTTAAAGAATGCAAATTAACTAACGGGTTCATCAAAATCTTCCCTGATAGTGAAGAAAGTCACAGGGCAATTAGAAAATTTTGCGAGGAAAGTAATTTGGAGTTCTACATAATCCCCCCCCAAAACAACTAGGCCAGTTAAGATTGTCATTAGGGGCCTGCCCATAGATATTGAGATTGATGAAATTAATAATGAACTAAAAGAACTCGGTTTCTCTGTAGATAAAATATCAAGAATGACTCAATACAAAACCAGGAAACCGCTTCCGCTTTACCTAATTGAGCTACGGAAAAACGAAATTGTTGATGAAATTTATAACGTTAAAGCAATAGGACATCTTAGAGTTAACATAGAAAGCTATAGGGGACGTAACTCAGTTTCGCAATGTTTCAATTGCAATCTCTTCGGGCACACTGCCTCAAACTGCAATATGCAACCGCGATGCTTGAAATGTGGTGAGTCACACCAAACGAGGAATTGCAGCATCAAAGAAATAGTCTTAACACCGAAATGCATAAACTGCGATCAAATTGGGCACACAGCTGCTTACAGAGGTTGCCCCAAGTTTCCAAAAATAAATACCCCTCTGCAAAATAGAACTAACTACTTCAACTCCAACATGCGTAAACCCAATTTTTCCTACGCTAGCTCACTGAGAAATAATCTCCCACAACAAAATTTCACCCCCATGAATGATGCTGCTCTGGGAAATATTCCCACTGCCGACGATTTAAAAGAAATGATAGAAGCGATTAATGAAATTAAAAAATTATTCCAACTGTTCCCTAACCTTGTTCAAGCTACCAAAGAAATGAAAAATCATAATGACCCCACCTCCAAGTTCCTAATTTTATTTAACTCTATCTGCAAAAATGCAAATCCCTAAAATGAAGTTCATTTTTTCTCTGCAAGCGTTATATAGTATCAGCCAGCAGCCAATAGCATTCCTTCCTCTCACTCTCTCTCCTCTCCCACCCCTAGAGGGTACTCCAGTTCTCCTGGCAGTCCAAGGCAGTCATCCTCCAGCAGCGCTACTATCAACTTCAACCAAGGCAGAGGATAAGCCCCTGGCGGGGCTAGGCGCCTCTATAAATGGACTCTTAGTTGCGAGAGGAAACGCGACGCAGCCAGACTTGACTCGGGGTTACCAGAATATTCTTCCCGCCACGTCAACTCGGCTGGCACGGAGCGCCTCGTGACGAGCCGCCAAAGTTTTCACCTCTGGGGAGCGTTAGCGTTCGCCCGCTTATAACATTGCCCCCTCCTCAAGGACTGCACGTCCCGGGCAGTACAGACCCCGAGCAGAAGGCACCCAACAGTTACAATACATAGACACAAAATTTCAGACATAAACATTGAAAAGTAATTAACATAAAGAAACTATTTACAAATATACAGATAAAATTTACATAAATGTGGAAACCATGGTTTCAACTAAGTATTTGATGAG
>JAOUZG010010109.1:0-10055 GCA_026289955.1 Argiope argentata | reverse complement strand
CTGGCCTGTCTAACCAAGCCAGAAAGTTTCTTTGGCGTTTTTCAATATTAATACGGTTTGAATTTCATTCAATATTATCTGCTGAAGTTAATAGGGCATTTGTTATATAATTTGTTAAATTTTGCGAACTGAATTGAGACCAAATCCTGTTTAGTAAATAATTAATATATTTCTTTTAAAAATTCATTTATCATTGTTTTAATTTTGAAGAAATTACTATTCTGCTTGCGTACATATGCATAGTCCGTGCAATCTAAAGATACCAGAAATTAAATATCGCTGATCTTATGAGCCATACTTTCAAATTAAACCTGCCAAATTAACTTGCAATGGACAGTTATTTCTTTACGGAAATGAATAGACTAATAGAAAATTAATTCTAAAATGTTAGTAATCACACCGAACGCCGAATGTTTTATATGCATTCATGTTCAAATTTAAGGATAATTCAGAGTTACGTGGTCATTGCACTGTAAAATACATATATCACCCTTAAAGTAACTACATACATCTTCAA
The DNA here is from genome assembly GCA_026289955.1 of Argiope argentata. Lineage (NCBI taxonomy): Eukaryota > Metazoa > Arthropoda > Arachnida > Araneae > Araneidae > Argiope > Argiope argentata. The sequence goes on along the minus strand of JAOUZG010010109.1, from coordinate 9,538 downwards.
AAATCATATCCAAGTTGCATGATACATCTTATTCAATTTTCATATAACAAATTCTAATTTAAATAAAATTTATCTGCAAGTTGTACATTCCAATCCTTTGAAAGTGCATGCACTATGATAAGTGACTTTATGTTAAGTTTTTTTTCGCCTTTAGAGCCCAAATACGAATCGACACAGTGATTATTAGTAAAGAAGATATGTACTAAAGTATTGAAATATTGCTATGAAGAAACAAAAAAAATTATGTGTCTAAATTATATCTCTTCCTTATTTAGCACTTGATAACTTGATTAAATTTTAATCTCAATCATTCGATAATGTGAAGAAGTTATGCGAATTCGACAAAATAATTTCAAGATGTCCTAATACCGTCTTTAAGAGTTTACCGTTGATAATCATTGTTTCAATAACGCCCACAAATTTTCAGCAATAGTTTTGGAAAACATTCTATTACAACAGATTACATTTTAATTTTAAATGATAAGGATACATTAAAAATATATATAAGGTAGCAGCAATACACTACTTTGCTTAAAATAAATTTATATGAAACAGGATTAACATTATTATACAGTAGCCTTGAAAGAAAATTCAAGCAAGTTTAAGCTACAAAATGCCAATTTTTGGAAACTAAAAATTTACATCAACTTTCATTAAATCTGTCGTTTTATCTGCTAAAGTAAATATCTTATTTTATGCACATGCGTTTGAAATAAATGCACTCTGAAAACAATAAGTACAATTATATAAAATGAACATCGTGTAAGATAAAATTGGGAATGTGTTTAAGACTTCTTTGTTGAATTTTGTGGACTAAATTGACATGAAATCCTGTTTAGTGAAGAATTCATTTATTTCTTTTAAAACTGCATTTATCATTGTTTTAATTTTCAATAAATTACTATATTGCTTGCATACATATGCATAGTCCGTGCAATCTAAAGACACCAGACATATCTGATTTTATGAATCATTCCCTGAGGGCTTAGAACCATTAAGCATAAAACCCACCTAAACTCAAAACATTACCTTAAGATTAATAAAAACGAATTTACTTCGAATATAAATTAAAGTAGAAAAACATTGCAACTTAATTCAATGCCATATTCCAAGTTATATTAATTAACACATATCTTTCCCGAATGTATATTCTGCATAACTATGCGTCTTAAAAGATATAAAAGTATTAAAATCTCGAATAACATCAACAAACGTAGCGTTCGGGCTGCCATCATTTTTCTAATAAACTTCTCATTTTCATTGAATGGTAGTTCCAACAGTTTTTTTTTATTATTTTTAATGCAATTATATTAATACATTTTCCCATATTGAAATAAATGTATTCTGAAATTTCAATCACCCCAAATCCTGCTTTCAAGTTTATTTAGTTGCGCATATTCACTTCAAATTCAAAGCAATTTGATCAGTCATGCAAAATTCTCAAGTATTAACAAACAAGGTAACTTTTCGCAAATGCAGCACTTTTTCATCTATAAAAACTTGTAAACCTTAAAAGATAAATATCAAATCCATTTTCAATACTTATAAAAACATTTTTGTTCCAGTTTAATTATTCTAATTCTAGAGATTAAAATTTCGATTTAGCATCATGCATCCTTATTTGCGACATAAAGTTAAAAATAATTGAATTAATGTCTTTAATTCGGTATAGTAAGAATAAAAAGTAAAACAGTTACTTAAATTTTACCCTTTTAAAAGAATAAAATTTTGAATTCACCATGATGTAATTAAATGTCTTGTTTGATTTTAATTATCATTCAAGTGGCTTCAAGTGGCAAAAATCCGCTTAACAAATAATAATATCCCATTGAAAACAAAAAATAGCACTGTACTTACTATATCATCTAATTTGACTGGGTTGTTGCGCCTCTTTTTATTCTTAAAGAGTTTGTAAGGTGGCTCCACCCTTGCTCTCTGAAAATAAAAGTGAAAATCGGACTGAGAAAAAACATGGACAAATACAAATTATATTGAATAATAAATCTACTTATATTACAGTCTATAAAAAAATTTAAAATCGCTTGTTCCCGAAATATATAATGATACAGTTGAGTGTCCCAACAATATTGGAGGGACCGCAACGGAACTCCCTTCGAATTCGTCATTGACTAAAGTATTATAATGAGTTCTGATCCTTTTTTCCCTACATTGTTTCCTACAAAAAGTTATAGCCCTACAATTACTAACAAAGAGGATCGTTTAGTCCCTCTACGTTTAACAATCCTACAGTTTGATCAACAGTAGCTGGGAAACTGGAAGAATGAACTATATATCTGCTTATTAGGAAAACCGGAATGTATTAATTTGAAGAGTAATATGTATTTCGCAGTGTTTTACAAAATTTAATTAAAAAAGTAGCCAAATCCCAGCTATATTCTATAATAAATTTGAAACTATTCATGCACAAATTTGTATCTTACATCATTTCATTTTTTTGTAATAAATTGCCCTTTCGAAGATATTTATAATAGTTAACAATTTCTGAAAGTTAAAAGCTTTCCAAAAATATTTTCCTTAAATTCCAACCTTGCCTAAGTTTCAAAACAATTTGAATTCCAAGACAACGTTGTTCCAAATATTTCACAGCGTGATTTCTTACGTTTCTTAAATTAAAAATTCGGTTTTGATGAATTAGAAATTTTTTTTTAATTAACAGAAGAATTTATAATATAATTGCAAATTTAAATTCGAGTACAAGAAAATAGTTCAATTTAATGTGTTTTCTAATTGTTTTAATTTCTATTAGCTGCAGTATACAGTTTTAATATACGAAGTATTGTATAAAGGGCAATATACACTGAAGTGACAAGAGCCATGGGATAGCAATATGCAAAAATACAGGTGGCAGTAGTATCGCAGAGAAAAAGTATAAATGCGCAGTTCGTTTTCCAGAGCTTGCATTTGTGTTCAAGTTATTCATGTGAACAGGTTTTCATGATTTATGGTGGCATGACGAGATTTAACAGACTTTGAACGTGGAATGTTAGTTGGAGCTAGAAGCATGGGTCATTCCATTGCGGATATCGTTAGTGAATTCAACATTCCGAGATCCACAGTATCAAGAGTGTACCGAGAGTATGAAATTTCAGGCATCACATCCCATCATTGACAGCGCAGTGGGCGACCACCTGCACTTATCGACCGAGACAGCCGAAGTATGTGTAGAATGATCAATATTAATAGACTGGCAACACTTCGTCAAATAACTGCAGGAATCAATGTGGGACGTACGAGGGACGTGTCCGATACGACTGTGTGGGGAAATTGGTCTTCCTTGGGCTATGACAGAAGAACGACTCGAGTGTCTTTACTGACAGCACGACATCGCCTGCAGCAACTCTCCTGGGTTCGTGAACATATCGCCTGGTCCCTAGATCAGTGGAAAACCATGGCGTGGTCAGATGAGTCACAATTTTAGTTGTTACGAGCTGATGGTAGAGTTCGAGTGGGCCGCAGACCCCACGAAGCCATGGACCCAAACTGTCAGCAAGGTACTGTTCAAGCTGGTGGTGGCTGCATAATGGTGTGGGCTGTTTTTACATGGCATGGACTCTGTCCTCTGGTGCAACTGAACCGATAATTGACTGGAAATGGTTATGTTCAGCTGCTTGCAGATCACTTGCAGCCATTCATGGACTTCACGTACCCACACAACGATGGGAATTTTATGGATGACAATGCGCCATGTCACCCGGCCAGAACTGATCGTGATTGGTTTGAAGAACATTCCGGACAATTCCAGTGCATGATCTGGCCTCCTAGATCGCCCGATATGAAACCCATCGAGCATTTATGGGGCATCATCGAAAGGTCCGTTCGTGCCCAAACTCCTTCACCATCCACACTTTCACAATTATGGACGTCTATACAGACAGCATGGCTCAATATTCCTGCAGAGGACTTCCAACGACTTGTGGACTCCATGACACGTCGAGTTGTTGAACTTTGCCGGGCAAAAGGAGGACCGACACGATATAACCAGCCATCCCATGACTTTTGTCACTTCAGCGTATATTATTTCTGAGAAAATTTCCTTTTAAAGTCTTTCCTTTATTTCTAATATATCTTTATTTAAAATTACATGCATATCTTAAAATTTAAATAAGTTATGCTTAAATGAAAATACTCGGCACCCTGTAGTGGATTGGAAGATACAGAGAAAAATGCGTTTGAAATAAGAATAACTAGAAAATATCTACTGTTTAAACGCGCTTGCGATATGTCTGTCCTTTCACACATGTATGCTATTTCAAAAATATACGTTAACATTTCATCTGAGAAATCAAACTATCGAGCTATTTATTTTTTACATTTTAAATGAATAGACAGTTTCTAAATACTAAGTACTAAATATTGAATTGAATTATCATAATAGTATTGATAGTATATTCTAATAGTATATTTTAATAAATTGATATTGGTAGAAACAATTGAAGTTTTGACTACCAAGTCTTTTTTTTTTTCATTCTGTTTTCTATAGCATTAAAAATGTTCAAGGATTAAAATAAATATCCTTAATTGTGGTATCGTTTAATTCATTTTCTTTGGAAAGCAAACGTTTCAATTACCATTGGAGACCTTATGTCTTCTTCAACTTTTAATTTTTATCACTTTAATCATTTTGTTGGGACATTTCGTTTATTTTTCTTTCTTAGGGTAAATCCAAATTGAAATTTGATTTCATAGTTTTAAGATATATTAAAATCTCAAACAAAAGTTATATCATGTAAAAAACTGTATAAGTACGCATTGTAACAAGAACTTTAAATGTGCTTTATTTTAACATTGGTTTTAGAGACTGAAAAATTTAAGGAAATCTTCAAATTTCCATATTCCAAATTTTCCAAACCGCTATGTTGAAAAAAGAAGAAGAAAACTGTCTTCATACTTTAATTTTTACCTATTTCTTATTGTATTTAAAATTAACTTTTTTTTATTTGAGGAAAAAGTACTAACATAGACAAAATTTGAACCTCACATTGAAAAATTTCCAAGTTTCTGGCTTCCTGAATCTTGAAAAATATTTTTTTTGAATTACGTCTATCGATAACCAACTAAATGATAATGGAGAAAAAAGTTGAATAATGTGGATGAAATTTTATATACGTCTTCAGGCTAAAATGGTAAATTCACCAATTTTGAGAGAAATCCATTTGGATAAAATTTGTCTACTCAGCTATTCCGCGTTGAATTGAACAAAATAATTGCGAAATGTAAAAAGTATAAAATGTGAAAAAACTCATTATAAAAATTTCAGTTCACAGGTTTGTTATTAAAACAGAAATTTGCATCAAACTTGCATCCGAATCCGGCTAAAGATTGGCGTCTATGTCTATAATTTGGCGTACTTATGAATGCTATAACTCAAACTAAATGGCCTTTACGAAGTAGGGTATATTATTTATATTTATAGTTATATGCTCTAAATATAAATAACATACCGTATGGTGTTTCCGTAACATATGAATGCGGAAACACCATCTCAAGCTACATTTAATAAAAATGCCAAATTCATGTCCAAGATCGATATTTTGAAATTATTCTCTCACAATGACATTCATTTGATATACATGTATATATTTTCTTCACCTCAAAGCCACAACTCCCGTGTGTGGCAAACAGAAAATGAGTATCGCAGTTCTGATCGAATTGACGATCCTGCCACAATTTAATACCGCGGAGGGGGATAGCTAACTCCTTTTATTAGTTTTCTTTCGAAAGCATTACAGATGTTTTTTATTAAAAAATTAATAAGAAGACCAATTTCGTTAGAATATTATTTGCTTTAAATCTTGTGGATGCATTTTAAGAGAATATATTTTTACATCTCTTATGGGGAAATGTTACTTAATTCAGAAAAGACTAAGAAGAATTAAAAATGAAATGTAAGCTATTTATTATTTAAAAAACTTGATTGTTGATATTGATAATGACTAATGGAATAATATAAAATGCAAAAAAAAACCATTTAATGCCATTTAAGATCAGACAACCAATATCTATGAAGTAATCGGCGTTATTGCAATATATGATAATAAGGATCCAGAAAACAGTCATTAAGTAACTTGTAAAAATCATCTTCTTATCTATATTTCATAACAAATTTGATATTAGTACATTGTCAAAATTTTAGCGAGTTTTAATAGCTTTTTAAAAGGAAAACATTGGTAACACCACGTTCTATTTTATATAGGATCGCTTACGCCATATGTCAGAATATAATCAGAAAATTTTAAATGCTACGGTTGTAAAAGCAACATTGAGGCGTTTCTACGCTTCCATGCCCCTCACATATTCGAATTTCTAGCCATTTAATACAACCCGAGTTTTAACTTACTTAAAAATGTATTGAAAAGAAATTTTGAAACACTACACATAGCTCTACAAATGCGTTGATTTATTGAATAAAATCTTTTGGAAGACATTTTATTAATCAATTTAGAAATGAGGTTACACGATTCTTTCATTCCCACGTTTTCACCGTGTACATTTGTAGAGGCATTTAATGATGACATGTGAAATTATTTCAGACTAATGTGAGTCACTTGAAACGATTGTAAACAATTGACTGAATGTTTATATCATATTGCGACTTATTTAAAATTGCATAACACTTTTAGGTAATTAAAATTCAGAAAATTTGCGGATATATATATATATATATATATATTCTTTTTGCGCTTTTCTTTCACATCAAAAATTAATCCGCTTCCAAGATGTTGAAAAATATCCATTTTAAGACGTATTAGTGTATTCACTAATCCTGTTCAATCGTGTTCACTTGTTTAGAGTTTTCCCAAAATGAAAAACTCTCCGTTGCGTCTGAATAGGTGTTTGCTGACACAAAGAACTTTGAATTTGATTAGTTGTTAAAGGTTAAAAGTTAAAAAAAAATAATTATACCAATATACTGTACTAGTCTACTGTCTTCCTATTTTAATTGAGTTAATATTATATTTCCCCAATATTTTGTCCCTTTACGATTTTTGTAGTAGTTCCAGTTAAGACGTATTTGATCTTTACTCCCTTAGGCAATGTAAACTTCAAAATTTAAAATAAACAAAATGATAATCTAAGTCTTCTAAAACTCTTTCGGCATCAACGGCTCTTTAGATTGTACAAATGGATCAGTACGTATGGCAACAAAACTAATAAAATTATTATGTCAGACAATAACTGCAACTTTAATTTGAAATTCTGTAATTGTATCTCTTTCCCCTTTTACAAAAAGAAATGGTATTTAGTAGTACTTTTTTCTTGTCACGTGAGTGATGTGTCTTCTTTGATAATGATAGCTTTTATTTAACAAAAAAATTAGAAAATCCAAGCTATTTAGCACTTTAAAAGCAAATTACTTAACAATATCTGTTTTAAATTTAATTCCGTATTTTATCTAATGTAGATCAAGTTATTATTATCACTTTATATTCAGCGTTATTACAATCGCCATACATTACCTTACAACCATCTTTATTACCTTACATTATATGATAAATTCGTTCTCTAGGGCTAGATCCGGCCCAATTAAAAATATGAGGTTGACTTAATAAAGAAGTATTTGGTTTGTATATTTGGATCAGTTTATTGTTTTATATATTATTCTATAGTTGTGATCCTGGAGAAGATTTTGTTGCTTAATCTTTGGTAAATGACTAATGTTGAATAATTAGAAAACCTAGGGTATTTTGAGCTTTTATTTTGTCCAAATCATTTATAAATTTTTCATAGAACTGCTAACGTAGTCATTAAATTTATTGGATTTTAGGTATTGAATTCAATTGCTTGTGGAGATCCAGATTGGCATATTTGTTTGATTTGGTACCAAATTTTCCATATCTACTCTTCACAGGTAAAATTTCTTGTATCCATGCAAATAAGAAATTTGTATAAATTTGTGTCTGTATTTACAGGTCTCTTCGATTTGTAGTAAGTTCTATAATTGCAGTGAATTGCTACGACAGATTTCTTAACAGTTTCAAATTTTCGACGTCATTTTTGTCAATATGACGAGTTGAAACCTTTTGATAATATCCATATTATAATTATAACATATGATGCATAATGATGATATGATTAGAAAATTTAATATTATAAAGGACTAAACTGTTTTTAGGAAACTTTTGGGGTAATCTTGTTTCAATTTTTACCTACTTCCACATGCAAAATATTTCCTATTTAGTTTTATCTCATATTAAAGACGCTAGAGAATGTGGTATTTTTAGAAAAATGTTTAATATGGTCCGCTATTAAAATGCAATAGCTCTTGTTCCTTTATTCCTTTCTCTTTTGATTATTTTAATAAAAAAGCTAAAACTCAAAAGATCAGTTTTTTTTTAAAAAAATGAAGATATGCAATCGTGCTAAAAGGTAACGTTTAGTGATAATTAAGAATTTCATTCCCTCTTCGATTGTTTTACATGTGGCTAAATAGTTTGAATATATTGAACCGCACTCAAACATTTTTCCTCGCATTCTAAGTTTATATAGACTTCATTCTCAGAAGATATTCCTCTCTAAGGTACTAAACAAAACAAACTAAACACCAACACAAATAAAAAAGAGACAAGAATCAGCACTAAGCAAAAACATTCGTAATTGAATTGCACGCAAAGAACAACAAAACCGCAAGATTACACCTGACAAGTACGTTGAATAAAGGCGTAGATTTATAGGAAGATTTTAAACTTAACAATCATAAGTGCAAGTAGAAATGTTCAAATATTTATACATTTTTTTCTGATTTTTTTTAAAAGTAATCTTACCCTTTGTCGTGGTGCTCTTGCTGGTGGGGGTGAAACAGGATGTGGCGATGGGGGTGAAACAGGATGTGGCGATGGGGGTGAAACAGGTGCCGGAACTGGATGCGACACAGCTGCCACAACTAGTGGTGGTAGGTCCGCAAGGACACCAATATCCTTCTGAAAAGGATAGCATTTTAATATACAGAATACCATTAGAATAAATAATACCAGTAAGAATGCATTCTTTAGCAGTTTGAGGCAAACACAATATTTTTTTTTATTTTTTCCCTTGAAATGATATTGTTCTTTAATTTTTGCTCCACATTCTGATTATATTTAGGTACTTTTAAAATTCTAACTGGTATGACAAAAGCACAGAAAAATAAATGCATGCATATTTGAATCAACTTGATAGCTGAATCGGAGTCCTCTTAATGGCATGTTGTATGCTTCAACTTATTATTTTTAAGGAAGTAAAGTAAGAAATAGAAAAAAAAAAAAACTTACTGTGCTGCTTTCTTTCTCCTTAATTCTTCTATGAAGATATGCATTTTCTTCATTCAAATCATTTACTTTCTGTTAAAGAGAAAAGAAAATTCGATTTAGCTTAAGTATTTAAATAAATATCAGTATTATGAATTTAATGAAATGTGAACATATTTAAACACAAGCAACTATTGAGACAGCTTTGGAATAAATTTTCTTTCAACACTTTTGTAAACAATCCATGCGTCAAAAAAGCTCAAAGCAACCCAATATATCCGATTCTTATTGGT
>JAOUZG010010106.1:0-12903 GCA_026289955.1 Argiope argentata | reverse complement strand
AATTTCCCATACATTTAACAAAATGATTCATAATTTGAAATTAATATTAAAATGTAGAAATTAATTTGTTTGGGGCATTATAAGTACAGAAGACTCTTGTAATTTTTTTAAAAAATAGAAGGGCATCAATTTTCTTATATGGTTTGATGTATATGATACTGTTTGCCACAAATACTTTCATTTTGCACTTCTCTAATTAATGGGTTAAGCATTAAGCCAGAGTCTAAGCGATTTTTTTATTATAATTGGGGAGTCCAAGCAATTTTGATTTCATTGAGTAATTTTTCTTATTATGATGCGAAGATTTCATTCTGCATTTGTAAATGTTTTTTTTTTGTTATTAAAATTATTGTTCAATTCTTATTGAATTTTGTAAGCATTAGGGACACGGGAAACGTTACTGGAAAGAATTTAAAAAAATTTTATTCTTTAGGACTCTGCCAATGTGTGTATATTTTTGGGCTGCATTTTTCGTGAGTGCATTTTACAAACAATTCTTTGATGTGACTAGTTGCATAAAAGTCTGTCTAGATGAGCATGTTTCTTCTATTGTTGATTGATATATTTATATAAAAGAGAGGTTTTTACATAATTAAAGCTTATTTGAAATTCAGTAAGTGGAATTCTTTATCCCCCTCTAAAAATCAAATTTAGTCAATGTTGATTTAATTAAGAGTACAAAAATTTTTCAAATGAAGTTATAAGAACATATTGTACGGTAATTAAAGAGAATAATATAAAATGGCATCGTACTGAAGATTTAAGAAGCACCCAAAAATGTCAGAGAAATTTTTTAGGCTTGGAAAAGTCGGAAATTCAAGTATCCAAGATGCTGATCATTCTGTTTATTTAAAAAATTGTGTATTCAATTTTGTTACAATCTATCTATACTTTGTCTTCTTAGATATATATATAAACACAGATATTTGAAACTGCAATGAGCATTTAAATAAAATACATCTAATACTGAACATGAAAATATTAAAACTTCATTATATTTTAGTCCAAACCATTTCTTTTCTTTCTACCCATAAAATCCTTTCTGTGTCAGTTCTTCTCTACCTTTTTTTATTTGCAGAGAAATGAAATGAAATGTAATTTTCAGGTACATTCACGTTTCTATCTTTTCTTTTATCATTTGTTTTGAATTTCCTTCTTCTTATTCTGAAATTATAAACAATGTAGATTTTTGAAAACTTTTCTCAGCTGAACCTGATGAAAGTCAACCAAATCAAAATTGTAGGTTATTTTTCATTCTCTGAATATTTTGTGGATCTACAGTGAATTGTAAAACAATTTAAATAAATTAAAGCAATCTTTTGAATGTAAATGAAATAGCAAGGAAAGCAAAATTAATTTGATCCTGTATAATTTGCTAAGAAATTTACATTTATTCTAAAGAATTCCCCTTTTGAAAAATTTTGCTTTAACATGTGCCACAAAATTCAGTAGATTCAGTACTCATAATAAATCGGATCACATTTTTATAAATGCAATTTGTAACTTTGCAGAACCATCCTTCTGTATGAAGGGGCACATTTGCAAGAAACCATTTTGGGACTGTAAATTTTTTTTTTTGCTATTAAAATAATAATAATAATAATAATAATTACTTAATCAAAGAAAAAAAGAAAACATAGTCTATTGTATGTTTATTTAACACATAATTTTGTTTTTGCAATTAATTACTTCAGAAAAATTAGAATTTTTTGCAATTTCTTTTTTGATGCTCTGTGTAGCAAGTGTATTTAAGCGTTCTTCATACGTGCTTGATCGAAGACAATTTTTTATTAATTTTAATTTGCTGAAAGAGAATTTATCATTTATTATAGAAACTGGCAATATAAAGAAAAGGGATTAGCAAAGTAAAAACTAACTCATTATAATTATTATTAATGTGTTACAATATGTCTCGTACATTATATACAACTCTTTCGTACAAAATCAAATCCAGTAGCAAAATAAATATTTGGATTGGGTTTTTATCCAAATTTTATTATAAAAGGTTACAAAAATATTATAAAATATTTACATACATAGTAAAGACTGAGTTTGTTTTTTATGGGAAATATCAGAAGTAGAATTCATTTGAATACTGTATTACATGGCTACTTTTGTATTGTTTTCATTTCCTAACGTAGGAATAATTTTTTCTTATGATGTATGTGCTAAATCATACACGATTCTATTTTTGGAATTTTATATTCTGTTTTTCATGTAATTCATAAGCACAGAATCGTATTTACTTCATTTGATTAAGCTAAAACTTGATAGCATCGTATGTCTTCAAAAAGACAACAAATAAGTAGAGTAGATTTCTTTGTAATATGAGTCCTTACTAAATTTAGAGATAAAATAAAACTCCACATGGCTGATCATTTGCAAACCGTCAAAGCCTATCTTTGTATTAACCTGAAAATTTTGGAATGTTGGATGCAGAAATGTAACTTTCAATTCTTAACATTTCTTTTGGAAAAATGGCTGATTTGGGGGGGGGGGGGATCTGGTTCAGTAAATTACATCAAAAGTGTAGAATAATTTTGTTTTGAATGACAATTTTTTGAAGTCTTTGGTGCACAAATCCCTGCCTCTCCTATAATTTTTATGAATAACATTGAGCATTGTCTTTAATTAACTATGCCTTTAAAGAGCTTTAATAATTAACAGCAAAAATTGTTGAAGTTGTTCCACTTTATGTGGTTGAGACCTCTGTTTGTTTTATTTTGCAGTATCTTTGGGAAAGGATAGTTTAAGGGGAAAATAACCCTAAAGTACATATCTAGGGATCATGAGCTTTCATATGAAATAAAAATTGTCTCATTAGATATTGTATTTAGTTGTTGTAAATGATGAACTCTGTCTGGATTTTATCCCACAAAGAAAGTATAGTGAAGCAGTGTTTTTGCAGTATTTTCTTTTTTCAAAACATATAGTGGTTAAGAGCAGAGTACCATTGACATCATTCACTTTCATGTGAAATTGGTGTAGTGACTTTGGCTGAGAATCTGTGTGTATGTTATTTTAAATAATCTTATTCTGATTATTTGTTTCTAAGACTCATTTCAGAACTAAATATATCTGCCCACTCTGATAAGTGCTTCCAAACATAATAATTTCCGATAAGAATGCAAGTTTTCAAAAATCTCTAGTGAATATTTGAAATATTTCAGCATTTCTTTGAATGTTGTATTCTTTTTTGAAATAGAAATACATTTCTGTAATTTAACACAAAATAATTTTTCTGCATTTTAATTTTTAATTATTTACTATATAAATTAACTGAGATGTGGTTGATTTTTTTAAATAAGCTTATTATTTGGTCATGAATGTTAGGAATAGATTAAATGTGTTGTAATATATTGAAATCAAAGAATCTAATAATTAAATTAAACCCTAATTATTATTTTTGAAAATTTTATCTTAATTCAGCCTATATTATCTTCATTCTAAAATATTTTCTTATTTCTTGATCTGGTTCCATTTTTTTAATCGAATTAATTGAACAGAAGTTCTATAAAAATGTTTAAATAAACAGTTCCCACTCTCCAAGTGAATAAAAATTGTTAGCTTGAGTGAATTCTTTTTGAATAATCCCTATCATTTCTTTGCCTAAATCAATACTTGTAAAGAAATTCCTTTTGGAATCTCAAAGTATATAAAAACCTGGGGGAAAAATTTCTCATATTTTTTTTTTTTACAGACTTTCACTTTTGTGCCCCGCTATGAACAGACATCAGTACACCCTTAATGCTTGCACATAAAATGTGCCTCCCAGGATGGAATAAAAATTAAGTTTAAAATTAGAAAGTTTCTTCTCTTTCTTTGATCATGTAACTGCTTACAGAAATTATGTGTTTATATATATATATATATAATATAAACAAATAGGAATTTTTCATCTGTATTGAATTAGATATACATAGCTTAGTTTAGAAAGGACTGACTTTTGATTGTACATTAAGTACATATCATTTTGTACTTATTTGATTTTATATCAATCAGCTTCCAGAAATTTTTTGAAAGAATTTAATGCAAATGAGAGTTATTCTCTAAGCATGCATATATTGACTGTGCTGTTTCTGAAACTGCCTAAATAAAATTGTTTTGGTTAAAATGAATAAAAAATAAAAATGTGGAAGAAAAGTTTTAAGGTATAATGGGGCTAATTTAGAAATAACGATTTAACGTAATTCTTTTTTTTTCTATCGGTAATGTGAATTGGAATCTTTTGTCATTCTTTATTAAAAATTTTAATTTTTTAGCATATTGCTGATATATTTGATAATTAAACTAATTCATACAGTATAGAAAATAAATATTAAAATACAATTGATTAAACCTCATGTTTTCATTTAGATTTTGCTTGAAAAATTAATTTATTCTAAAATTGAGTGTATTTAATTAGTTTAAATTCTATTTAATGATAGAGAATAACATGCATGTTTGTAACATACAATAGATATTTTTTAATGGTATAAACAGCCAATTGTCAAGTTCATGTATTAAAGGTAAAATATCATGTAGGGGAGGCTAGTCGTAGATCAGAGTTACATGGAGTCATTTCGTTTCCATTTAATTATCTATTTCTTTATTATTTCATTCTCCATGTCTGATATGTGACCAGCCATTATTTATGATTCTTATAAGCTGTAGCATCTGTGGTTTGAAAACAGCAAGAAAATATTAAATCTTGCTATTCTGTAATTTAGATCTTTTATTACATAAATAAAAATGTACCCGATTTTCCTACTTCATGTAAATTTCTTTTTATCTTATTTATGAAATTTTTCTTATTTTAGATGAGTTCAGGAAGTATGTCTTCTGATTCAGATAATATAGCTGGACCATCTAAGGAATCAAGGTTAGATTTCTTCCTTCCAATCTTTTCTTCTTTTTTTTTTTAAAATGAATTTGGCGCTCATATCTCTTAATTCTGAATTGATATGAATTATGCTTATCTTATTTTTCATTCCATATATTTACATTTGTTAATTAGAGAATAAATAAGTATATATTGGAGCTAAATTGTACTTATCAGATCTAAACCTGTCAAGATATTTGTGATATACTTTGGAAGAAATTCATATCAACCTCAATAAAATGTTTAATTATTCCAAAATTAGAAGAAATTTCAGCATTATAAAAAAGTTATGCTTTACAGATTCTAATTTAGAATTCTTTAAAACCCTTTGTAACATTGGTCAAAGTGACTGATAACATTAACACAATTTTCATGTTTTAAAGTTATCCAAGCCATTAGCACGATTGCTTAAAAATGCTTTAAATATTTAATTATGTATTTATTCCTTATCTAAATATATGATTAAGTAACAGTACATATACTTCAAAAAATTAATGATTGATTATTTATTAAAGTTATCTTTTAGTATGTTGTCTTATATGAATTTTGCATCCAAAGTATAATAATATTTGTTGAACTGTCTTCTAAAGATCTTATGTCATTGAACCATTTTGTTTACAAAAAGGTTTTGTATCCTGTTTTGTTCTTTGTAATTTTTTCTAAAGATATTGCTTATTTGATGATTAATAAATTAAAATCAATTGATATACACTCACTGACGAATGAATTAGAATCCCAAGATCAATATTTTATTGGGCCATGCATGGATAAGTGTTCTGATTCATTTGGGCATCGAGTCTGCAAGCTTCTGGAGTGCATTGCATCTTAAAAAAATAGGGGCTTTGTATTATAGTTGTGTAATTTTTTTCTGATATACAAGCTTAAAATTTCATTATACACTAAATCAATTATTATGCATGGAGCTGTTTTTCTCTGTTGGGAATAAAGATATTTTAGTTTTGTTTTAAAATGTTATCAGAATCAGCTGATATTTTATTTTGTTGTTTAAAATTACAAGTTGTTGATTCTTCTGTTCCATTCTCAGATCACTCATAAATTTCTTCGATTCCGCATTTTGCTTCGACTCACTCGTTGGCTTTTTCTTGTGCTTATTCTTTTTTAATTTGTTCATCTGTCATTTTAGGTTTGCATTCAATTTCTTTTGAACTTCAGCTTGTTCTGTAACTTTTTCTTGTGCACATTTTGTTTCGGTACGCTCATTTACTTTTCAAATATGCATTTTTGTTCAACTCTCACATTAATTTGTTAGAATTCATATTCTACTTCAGTTAGCGCATTTTTTTTTCATGTAAATATTCAATTTCAATTTGCTTATAGATTTTTTTAGGTACACATGCTGTATCATTTTTCTCAACTGCTCTTTCTGCCCCGTTTTCCATTTTAGCTCGTTTTTCAAATATAATACATTTATTGAGTAAATTTTTATGTCGTTCTGCATTTTTTTATGCCTTTTGCATTTTGAAGCTTCCAATTCAAACTTTCTTTTCTGTAACATGGTTAAAACATTAAAAAAAATTTACTGCATAAAAAAATATAAGCTGGACTTTTGACGATTTTTTCAAGTTGAAAAATTTCCCCCTTCAGTTAAGAGGAGAAAGTAACCAGTTTATTTTATCGTTTTGAGCAGTGCCAATGCCTAACGATTCATAATGTAAATGAGCCCTGTTTTTAAGCTTCAAATGTGCCAAAAAATATAAAGCCACAATTACAGTGTTTCAAAAATACGAAAATAGAAATGAAATGTATTTAAAAATTATATGCTTACCATTCTTCACATTGCTCAAAGGTCAAACACAGGAATGAATTCCTGTCCATAATACAAATCAAAGTCAATATTTTTCAAACGTGAGACACTAAATCGCTAACAGGATTTAGTGTTTCACGTTTGCCTCCTTGAGTAAAGATCTAACCAAGGTCTCGAAGTAAAAGGCATCCTATTTCCTATTATAGAAACACGCTCTTTGCCTTGAGACTTTGAGAGCCATTCCTGTACTTCATAGGGGCCGAGTGTGCAGGAGGGTGTAATATGATATTTTTCTCTTTAGTTACGTACAAGATGTAAAATGTCTACCCCCTCCCCCCACACCTGGTTGACTCTTCACTCTTTTTCTCAGAATAGTTGGTTTTTCAAGGGTACTGATATTGCATGATTCTTTGATTGAGATAGGTGAACCGGGATTGGTAATAAAGGAGTGTAAAAATGAAACATTTTATTTAAAAAATATCCTTTTTTTTTCAAAATTTAAATTATTATTATATTAGAACTAAATTTTGATTCCCCTTAATATATGACGCCTGATGTGTGCGCCTCTTGCGCCTGTTTGAAAATCCGCCTCTGCCCACCTCAGAAATGATGACCCGTCATTTGAAAGTGCTGAAATGATATAATTTAAGTGGCATTCAGATTTCATTGGCATTTTTAGAAAGATATATATTTTGACTTTTTTATCTCTCATAAATCATCCTTTCAAAGTTTCTGTGCTCCTGTGACAGACAATTATCTGTAGAATTTGTTAATATCTGCTGGAAAGTCTTATTTAAAATATCTACTCTTAAGTTGCTATAATTTCATAGAATTACGGGGATTACATTTTTATTTCACATCGCAATGCTCATATATTTATGAGCTATTGAGTTTCTTGTTTTAAAAAATTGCTTGATAATTAATTTCATTAGTGCATCAAATTTAATATTAATGTATTAAAAATTTATGGATCAATGCTTTATTAATTTTGCTCTATTTGTCTTTGTAAGGTTATTTTCTTAAATCATCTCATTAAGAGCTATCTTCTTTATAAAGAGGGAAATATTTCATCATTCTTATTTCTGTTTCTAGGAATTTCTCAGTTAAAAAATCACCTATACGTTTTGAACCAACTTTTATATATAAACGTCGTAAATGTACTGCCTTGAAAGCAAGGAAAATAGCAAGAGATGTTCCTTTCTCTAATAATGTAAGTATTTTTTTGTTGTTTTTGTTGCCGATATTTGTATTTAATTAAGTTGTTTTTAAATTTAAACTTTGCTTTCAATCTGTAGTTAGTGAAAAAGTTTTAGAAAAAATAAAGATTGATTTTTGCTGTCCAGAAAAAAAATTGAAAATCTAAGTACCATGTATAAATCATCAAGAAAATTAACTTTAGTATAAAATGGATGCTTTGAAATTTTGTGCCTAAATATGTGTTATGGAAAAGAGAGTGATGATCAATATGGGTGGAAGGATTTGCAAGTAATTAATTTCATAATCTGGGGCACTAATTTAATAAAAATTACTCAGAATTTTAAAAAAATTGGATCAGTGTCTATAATAATTTCTGAGTTTACTTTCTATTTATTTGTAGTTATACTATTATATATTTACTGTCTTTAAGCACCCATCTTGTATCTGAATTACAACTATAGTATAGTCCAATGCTGTATTATATTTGTAATATTGTTTATCTAGAAGTTGATAAATCTTTAAAACATGAATCCTCCTGAATCCAAAGAAACATTTTTGCTATTGCCTATCTGTAAATATAACTCAAAAAGAGCAACATACTTGAAAAAAATTAATACTTCATCTTTATTGGAAATTTTCATATCCATGTTATGGATGTTTTTATGTGAATATGTTGTAAAAAATACAACAAAGCTGTGCAGAAGAAATTTAACTTATCTGTTTATCTCCAGACATGTAAAGTTCTGTTAGATTTAAAACCAAATGATTGGAACGGGAAGACTGTTGGTGAACATGTGAATGTAATATATTATAAGCATGATGAGTGATAATAGACAGGTTTATAATATGATCTTTATATGAAAATAGTAGGCTTGGGTCAAATTTTGTGACAATCCCATCTATATTTAGTCTCCTCAGATGTATGTGAACTCAGCAGTTTAAACATGCGATTGCCTGTTTAAACAAAATGCATTTAAGCAATATTGAGCTCAAAGATAATAAAACCACCATTTTTTAGACAAAATAATTTCTTTTCTTTCATTCATCAAATCTTTTCCTTATAAATCTATATCAGAGAAATGAATTATTATTTTCATAAGGGTTGTTCATGATATTATTTTTTCTTTTATCAATCATCTTTTTTTTTTTTTTTTTAGTTTCATTATTCTTATTCTGTAATGCAAACAACAGAGGTTTCTGAAAAATTTTCTCAGTTGCACTATTAGGAGAGATATTTTAGTTCTCATAATTAGTCATATCTTATCCTTACACTGAAAAGAACTGACAAATGAAATGTAACTTCATCTTCATTTGAAGTCTTTCACAAATAAGAAAAGCCAGAAAGAGTTCTGGTTTCTATGAAATAATAAAACTTTAAAAAGGACTTTCTATTGAAAAAAAAACAAACATTTATTCTCCATATCATTCTTTGATACTCTTTTTTATTGTAAATTCTTCCCAAATTATTAAAAACAAACAAACAAAATCCTGAGTATTTTTGTAAGTCTTGAAAAGAATTTTTTTTAAAGCCATTTCATTGAATTTTCATGTTTTGAAACTTTTTATTTGAAAGAATTCTGCTATCATTTAGGACTAGTGAAAACTTGAATGCTTTCCAAAAAATTATAGCCATTTTACAAATTCTTAAATTTTAGAAAATTAAGTTGTGTATTTTGTTCAGAGTGCAAAGTTAAAATTATTCTTAGTATTACATTTGATTATTTTGCTGAAATCATTTTTAGCTTAAATCTGACTTCTTTCTTTGATATTTTGCAGTTGTTCTTCTCAAAAGGGAAATGTCTAATTAGTAACTTTAAAATTATTAGAATATGGCATATTCTTTCAAGTGGAAAAAAATTATATCTTTTGTTGTTTTCTTGTTAGTGAATGTGTGAAAGAAAAATTTAAAAAATCTAACAGTCCTGTTTGTCATTTTTATTAAAATATTCTTGATATCCTAAAAATTAACAAAAAAAAAAAAAAAACAAGAGTTTTATGACATTATTCCTTGAATTCCTTTGAAATTTTATTGAAATAGTTTTTTTTTGTATATTTTTTTATTTCATTTAAAGTCTTTTTGAGCAAATATTAACTTTTATTTCGGGTTTATACATTTTGTTTATTATATTTTTAAAAAATACTTCAACTTCTAATGACATGGTTTCTTTATTCAATTCCTACTATTAACTCACACTCTTCCTATATAAATATACATATTGTTCAAATTTTCAATTGTTAATAAAATACTTTCTATTCATGCAATCAAGTTCAAGTAATTTTTTAAAACTTGTAGTGGAGGGCATTTGACATCAATACAGCTTTTTTGATTATTAATTCATTAATGTTTTATTAATTAATTAAAAATTAACTTTCTCACCTTTATAATAGTTCTCTATAGTAGTTGTATTTGTTGGGTCAGGATAGCCTGGTTCGTGGGGTTTTGGATTTGCATCCCTTGTGTTGCGAGCTCGAATTTGGTTACAAAGTTCTCCATGTTGGGATTTATACCACTGGGGGTACTGAGTCAAAGATGATCATTAATCATTTGCTTAGAGGTCCATTCCCTAAGAAGCTACTGCACCCTCCTTCTGTTGTAAAGCGGAACATGAGAACAAAAATTGTAATTATTTAATAAAAAGTTACTAAAATAAATTTTTTCCTAATATCCAAAGTAAGAATTTATTTTAAAAAATTGTTTTTTTATATTACTTGTTATCATTTCAGAACATGTTATTTTGGGAATGAGAGTCAACAAAAATCCTTAGGTGAAAAATTGAAATTTTATTATCTGCACGTGCATCTCAAAAAATCAGCTTTTAATAACGTGTTTCCATCACATTTACAAAAGCTCTGATTAAAAACAATAAGTTAATCACTACAGTAAATAAAACCTAGAAAAATGTCATTTTGAGTATGTGATTATATGAAATGAAATAAATAGGTAATTGATAATTTTTAAAACAATAAATGCAAGACAATTTATTTATTTATTTTGGATTGTTTGCAAACTAAATTGATTCATTCAATGAAACAATTAATGAATAAAAATATAATTTAACTTGCACAAGCACATGGTGCTTGGCCTTTCAAGAAATTATGTTCTGAGATGATATATTGAAATATGTATAGCAGATTTCATTTGAATCTTTTATTTTTATGCTGTTTACTGCACAATTTGAGTTATTTAATAAAAAAAATTTTGCACACAGAAATTGAATATCTATTCCATGCTGTTATGCTGCATATTTAAAATGGGTTTTAAAAAAATGAAATGAATCTTTTTTATTTATTTATTGTTTAAGCATTTTATTTCTTCAAAAAGTAAATAAGTGTTTCTGGTAGTAAGTATTTATCTATGGTCCTTATATAATTTAAGCAAGTCTTACTTAGGAATAATTACTTTTGATAAGGAATATAATTTTTTTAAAGTATGGTTCAGAATGAAAAAGAAAATTGATTAATTGCATATATATTCTGAATTGCGAGTACTTATGGGATATCTCGTAATGTGGTTTGTGACCTCCTTTTGCCCACGGAAGTATAGCAACTTTTAAAGATTTTTTCTTATTTCCACTCATGCAACTGTTGTTGCATACATAGTAATTATTTTCTATGAAAATGCCATTGTTTACAAAGCTGGTTAGTGAATGTGTTAAATATCTTGGCATTTTATTGAATTCTGCATTTTTTTAGGAATAAGCATTATACAGCCTTTTATCTTTGCATCTTATAAAAGCTTATTGTACAGGTTAACCTTTGATGATTCATTATGTATTTTTTCAAATGTAATGATTGATTTTGTTTAAATAAGCTTGTTAATATTATTTGGGCTTGATATCTGCATGGAAGGGGCTAAATGGAATGCATTTGCTCTATAAAAATTAATTAAATAGTTTGTTTTTCACTAACAAAACTTGAATATCTTAGTTTGGAAGGAACCAGAATATGTCTTTTCATGCATAACTCATCAGCACATGTACAGGCTATTTTTAACCCTATCATTTCTCTTTGGTTTGGACATTCTAAGAATTTATTAAAGTTTATGCCTGTTATTTTCTACACCTTAATGAAGGAGCTAGAAGATGAGGATTAAAACAGGAAACAATGAAACGATGTATCTTATCCCTTCATGAGTATGTGTATAAAAATGAAAGTTGAAAGTTATGAATTTTCAAAGTTGTCTATTTAAGCTGCTTTTTTCCAAAAAAATTTTTTAATGTAAACTATTTGTAATATATACTTTCTTATTCTTCCAATATTTTTTTTAATATAGGAAAAACTATTTATATTAAAAATAATGTTTCATTGGAATAAAATAAGGGGATAAGAAATGAATATAGAAAAGGTATGAAAAAGGGGGCTAAGTTCAATTTTGGTTTATCTTATTAAAAGTTAAATTTAAATCTTAAATAAGAATATATTTGCAGGAAAAAACATTTATGTACTCTGATAATATTTTATTTTTATTCAAATATCAAACTGCATGAGGATTAAGTGCTTGACAATTTGTATTCAAAATGACCAATGTGTATTCAAATGTGTATTCTGAGGGGTTGATTGGTTTTTTAACCATTAGATGGCTTAAGATTTTTGAAAGCATTTTGTGCAATTGCAGATTGTAGGGTAATCATTAACCTTCTGGCTGTTCTATATTCAGGAGCTACCATTAATGAGGATTCATTATTTACCAAACAGCAAGTAAAACTTGCAAGTCACTCTAACCAATATTTTGAGTTGATTTTTACTTCAGAGTACTTCATTTTTTTTAATTGCAGGTTTTACATTTTTTACTGTACATAACTCTTACTGTATTGTTACTGTAGTATTAGACATTATTTCCATTATATATATATATATATATATATATATATATATATATATATATATATATATATATAATGTGTTTAATTTTAAACGTTATGAACATAGATTACTGAATTCGTCACATGAATGAATGAATGAATGCTATGGATAATATGAAATGGATGTTATTGCTGATATTTTCTTTTAATATTTTTTTATATGGTGTTTAAAATTTCCCATACATTTAACAAAATGATTCATAATTTGAAATTAATAT
>JAOUZG010010098.1:0-12156 GCA_026289955.1 Argiope argentata | reverse complement strand
AAAAAATTGTTTTTGCAAATGGAATGAGATAAGTAGAGAGAACATATTTATCTACTTTTTAAATATATAAAACAACCTCAGATGCATGCACGTTTCTTGTAAATGCACAATCTATTTTGTTAAATTTTGAATATTTTTATTGCTATTTTACAATGAATAGCCTGTATTTGTTCATTACACATTTTATATTAAATATTACTATGTTAAAAAATTAATTAAAAGAAACCTGCAAAAAAAAATTAAGAAAAAGTTAAATTAATAAAAAAAGACTTACTATTAAATTTCAGTCACAAATTCAGGGCTTAGACTTTTCAGTTTGAAAATATCTAAGCACTTACTTAAAAAAATTGAGCTCTTATTTTGCTTTTCATGATGTATAACATTATTTCCGAGAAAATAATTTTGTTACTCAAACACTTTTTAAGGAGTAATAATTATTTTCTTTCATTTTCATGAAAATGTATATACATTTTCATTAAAACCACATAATACTTTGAGTACTAGCCATTTACTTTTACATTTATCTGCAAACCAAATGAAATTATTTTATTTGCTTTTATCATTGGAAAAAATGAATTTTGCTACAAATTATGCTTTAAAAAAATCCACATTATTTCAGCTAGTTATTTTATCATGATAGGTATAAAAGTAAATTCTTTATCAAAATTTTAAAAATATTCTGCATGTGTTTGAATAATTGTAATTAAATCAAAAAAATTAATTTCCTATAAAACTAAAATATTAACATGATAAAAAAATCATACATTTAATTTTATAATTCAAAAATACTCTAAATATTTAAATCAGTAGTCTTTATTATTTAAATTATTGGAATAGTATCATATATAGCTCTTTTTATGTCTTAAATTTTGTTCAGAATTTGTATTTACTTTCTGAATTAAACAAAAAGTAAATTTAGAGAAAAGAAATGTTATTTTAAATTTCTATGATTTGAGTATAAAATTAATACAGTAGTAGAAACAAGCATTCGAAAAATAATATGGAGACTAGTTTAAAATGCCAAAAGATTTGATGGAAATAAATATCTAATTATTTTATAGGTTTCTTGTTATTAAATAGAATGGCTGCATAATTATATGTAATAAGAAATATTTTTTCAGAACTAATATGCATCTTACTAAATGCATTGAAGTCTTATGAAGTGAATTATCTATGACAAAGGCTTTCTATTGCTTTATCCATCATAGCTATGATGATGCCTTCTGTACAGTTATATCTTATACTACAAATTTAACTTATGATTATACTATTTTTGTAATATATATCAATATTAATATTTCTTGCAATAATTTTCATGCATAATGCAACATTTCCTAAAAACAAATTTATATTTTCTCTTTTCTTTTAAAGTCATAAATGTAGTATTAACTATAGATGAGTTTTTGAGTCAATTTTAACATACATCCTCACAACTGTCTTTCAGGTCATTCACTAGAGTCAATTTTAAAGCTAAATGGTGTCTAAATAAAAATGTCCCTTAAATAGTAAATTGCCTATGTCGCCATTAAATATAATGCAAAATTCCTATTGAACGGAATTTTGAAGGTTAAGTCTGAGTTCTAATAAATGTTATACAAAACTTAATGAAATATTGATAATCAGAAAAATCATTCAGTATATTTAAGAGATAATTCGCATTAGTTAGCATTTCTCTCTAATTGTATATTTCTTTCAAGTATTTACACTAATCTACATAATTTTCTTTTCCCTAATTACATTGTGTTTTTTTTTTAATTAATTTTAACTTGTATCCATTTGAGGCCACTCAAGTACGAAAAGCACCAATTTATGTATGGAGTGCTGATATAGAATCTCCAAACAGTTTTACAAATAAAATTGTATTGCTGTTATAATCAGTGTCAGAAAAGGTTACACCAAATAAGTGAATATGTGCTTTATCCTCTATTCTACAATCTTTCAGAATATTCCAAATAGTCATGTACTCCTTATAACTTCTAGGATTTTCTAATTTTGGTACCTTGAACAATTTTTTTTTATGTAGAGCCATGCAAAAAAGATTTTTACTTAACCAATCTCACATTTAAAGCTAATGAAAGTTTATTATTATAAACATATAAAAATTGTGATCATTTTCTTTCCTAATTCTTAAAGGCTTCTTTAATTTTAGTCATACTCATCTTAATCAATCTTCAAAAATCTTCCAATAATATTTCAGTTTTATTGGTGCTTCATCTATTAACTTTGTTATGGAATAAATAAATATGCATAAAT
Source organism: Argiope argentata (assembly GCA_026289955.1). Taxonomy (NCBI): domain Eukaryota; kingdom Metazoa; phylum Arthropoda; class Arachnida; order Araneae; family Araneidae; genus Argiope; species Argiope argentata. Next base: position 9,903 of record JAOUZG010010098.1, on the reverse strand, counting down.
TACAAATTCAAAGAATAAAATTTTTCAAAATTAGTAATCCTGACAAACTTGTTGGTTGCCAAAGGTTGTTAGTTTATAATATACTGAAATGCTAATTAATCATTTAAATGGCTGTATTAAATTTTTCTTAACAAAGATCCCATAAAATAATAATTCTTAATCTTATATCTGTTTGATATTTATTATTTTCTTAGAATTAGCATAAAATATACCTTTTTTTAAATTTATAAACAAACAAATCAATAATTATGGTCAATTTTTCAAGAATCTTATTTATCTAGTTAAACTTTTTTGCCAAAAAAAAAAGAAAAAAGCATTCCTATGAAGTTACTGAAACAGACATTTCGTATGTTGATTAAATTTAAAATGTGCTGAGATGTGAAACTCTGTTAGTAGTTTTTATAACAGGAAGCTTATACAGTGCATTATCCAAAGGAGCAAAATGATTAAATCCCCTTCTGCCCCCAGTAACTGATTACTCAAATTTTAAAAAATCTCACATTTAAATCATTATCATGCTATATTATTGTTTCAGTCTATAGGTTCAAATCAATTAAAAAATTATTTAATGCTTTGAAAAGTTAAGATTCCAGAAATTTTTTTAAGAAGATGCAGTAGTAAATTTGAATTAATTGCTGCAATATTGACTGTAAAAAGTGGAAAAGCCTGATTCAGTCACATAACGATTTAACCTTCTTTCAAAGTTCTGGTTAATTTGATGGAATTTTTCACTGATTCATTATGCATAGGTAAGGTTTTAAAACATTTGAAGAAATGAAGCAAATAAAATATGAGGTAAATCTTGGCATCAATAAAATATTTCCGTTTTCATTGAATAATGTCCTTAATAATATATTGTTTATAATCTCGTAAAAAAAATACAATTGAAAATTCAATTGCTTATTTGTTGAATAAGACTTACAGTTTTACTATTTATTCATTTTGAGATACTAACACTACAATATTATGAAACTTATATTTGCTGATCAAATATGATGCTTATGAATGACCACTAGAAAAACATTATTACAGCAATAAACATTTAAATTCTAACTCCATATTAAATGTAAAATTTTATTAAAATAAAAAATATTTTAGAAATAAGATCTTACAATTTTTAATAGTTATAATAACAAATGCATTTTTGGAAGATAGATATTTTCATTGGCAATCCATGAGTTGTATGCACATAGCTGCTTTAGAATCAGTAGCATCTTGTTCTCTCCATAACTGAGTTATCTTCTGCTGGGTGTAGATATTGGCATCCTGAAAAATTAATAAGCAATCTGTATTACTTAATTCTGAATAATGTTTGGAAATGAATATAAGACTCTTGCATATTAGTGTGACTGTTGGATACCACAATTTACTAACCCTACCAATAGTGAACTGTTCTTTCAGATCAAATACTTTAAAACAGCTTCAAAACTTTTCAAATAAAATGAATTTCTACTTTTATAATAATATACAAAATATCCATTCTAACTGAGACCCAATAATTCATTTTTAAATTTCATACAAATGCATATATTTCTAATAATGATTTCATGAATTGTAAAGTATTATATTTTATGTTCAAATTGAATTTTCTGATGAAAAAAAAAAGTTTGTCCCATTTAGTATGTTTTCAATATTTATTACCATTTAAATATGTTAATTGATACATGAGCTGTATTAATGTGACAATAAAATTTTTATTCTGTGGTACTTTTTTTAATCTTACATTATTACATTTTTTTTAATCTTATTTATTTTTTTAATCTTTATTTTCTGCATCTAAAAAATCTTCTAGATTTAGCTTTCAAATTAAAACTGAAATCAAAAATTTAAAAACAAAATTTAGCACTTAAGAACATTTTCCTTCAAAACGAATTCGTAAAAGGAATAGATTATATTCTAAATTAATAGAAGGTAAAAATATTTAAAAAAAAACAGTTCTGGAATTTAGTAGGGTTTTTTTTAGCATACTGATACTGTTATTGAACAAATTGATTTAAAAGTATGCTAAATATTATTTCATTTCAGATTTCTCACTCATATAAAAACTTTTGAAAAAACACGAATTAGAGAAATATTGCAAACACTTTGTTAAGTTTTATTACAAAGATGTAGATGAAAATCTAATTCAGGAAATCTGTTTGCTATGGTATTTGATTTTGAACAATATTACCTTTTTTTTTGTTACTATATAATAATTATTGTTACGTTTTTAGCGTAGCGGGTTCGGATTGAATGGACTTTACTTGAGGACAGCACAAACAAATTTATTTACAGTATATACAGGATGACTTGAAAAAGTAAAACTTCAGAAAACACAATCCAGCAATAATCAGTCACTTACAGCGTAAATGCAAGTCTTACGCACAATAAACACAGTTTGCAAAACAGCTATAGTAAAGCACAGCAACAGTAAATCACAGCGAGCTCAATAACACAGCGTTAACAGCAAACGCAAACACAGCTCACTAAGAACAAATCCTCTAGTCCAGCTAGAAGCTTTTTATTTCAGAGCAAACTCTCAACTCACTCTGGCTACTCGTCCTTATACAGCCGTAGAAGCGCGTGCACTGAATCTCGTGAAAATTCTCAAAACAATGCGAGCAATCCAGCAGCTACTAGACTATTCTTTTCGCCAAACCAATCAAGCTGGCGCGAGGCTCCTCGCCAAACGTCGCCATCTTTGATGCGTTTTCGTGCCGTTCGCCCGCTTGTAACATTATAATGAGTTATTTTTAAAGTCATTAACTGTGTTAAAATGCTCTTTATGTTGCTAGTTACTACAACAAGTGCCGCAACTCCTTTCAGCCATTTAAAATTAATAAAGAATTATTTTCTGCCAAGCATGTATTCAGAACATTTAAATGAACTCATTATATTAAACATAAAAAAAGAATTCCAAAAAATCGTAATTTTTCTGAAGTAATTGATGCATTGCCAAAAGCAAAATCGTGCATTAATAATATATGTTTGCGTTATTTGTTTTAAAAAAATAAATGAGGACCTCAAATAGCTTCTTGCATCCAGGCCTTTTTATAAAAAAGGCCAGCTCTTACCCAGAATGATAGCTTTACTGAGTAACCTGCAACTTCATATTGAGCAGTTGATTGCTCAATCCCTTCTCAGAAGACCAGGTACTTATTACGTACATATTTGTGTAGTAATTAATGTGTTAAATATTCATCTCTTCTGCTATTAAAACTGACTAGATAAAAAAGTTTTGAACATCACTATTTTAAAAAATTAAAATTAGAACATTTCAATCTGTTCTTTAAAAATGATCAGCTAATCAATTAGCATACCTCAATATTAAAATTCCCTCAGGGGCTCACCTACTATAGGTGAGTACGGGTGTCCCAATCCCGAGGTTCCCAGGGATCTTTTCTCCATTTATACTTTATTCTTCTCTACGCCTTCTGCTGTCTGCTTGATCCTTCTTTCCCTCGACGGCAAGCGAGGGAGCTCTCCATGAGAAGCTGTCGCCGCTCTGTTGCTTCTTGCTTCTCATGGACAGCCAAAAACCCCACGTGTTGGCCGTGCGTGGCGACCCTTTGGATGGGTGGTGCACTGTGGTCCCCGGTGTATCAATCGGCCGGTACCTAACCACATGAATGATTAGTCTGCTAGGGATCAAGCGAAGGGGTTACTCCTTGGGCATGGCGTTAAGGGTGGTCACTGTCCCCGGGGGTAACTCCCAGCGTATAGGTTCCAGTTAGCATTATAGTAAGTGCTGAGGCTAGGAACATCTAGAGCCAGTTACTGCTATCCCTTGTTGGGCTCCGTGGTGGGTGATGCCGCTGGGCCTGAATTCTTTCTATATCGTATGGGCTCCTCCAAACGTGGTCCCTTCAGTGGACATCATAAAGTTATAATTTCGGGCAATAAATATGACCTTTTTGACAAATTTTTTGTCCTAAAAAGAGTTTCTGAGAACAAAGAAACCTTTGAATCAGTCTCTCCGTTCCTAGTGCAAAAGGCTATAAATGGTACAGTTGGCGAAGTTGCATCCATTAAAAAAATGAGATCTGGTCACTTGCTTGTTGAGGTTTCTTCCCGCAAACAAGCACAACAGATAGAAAAACTGAAGTCGTTGGCAACAATAAAAGTTTCTGTCATCCCTCACCAATCTTTGAATAGCTCTAAAGGTGTCATTACCTGCGGCGAAATACTAAATCTTCCCGTAGAGTTAATAACTTCTGAAATGAAAGCTCAAGGTGTTACACACGTCCGTCGAATTTCTATACGACGTGACGGACAGCTACTTGAGACGAAACACCATATATTAACATTTAATACTCCCAAATTACCGGAGTACTTTTATGCCGGCTATATAAAGTTACCGGTGAGGCCATATATCCCCAATCCATTGAGGTGCTTTCAGTGCCAGCGTTTTGGCCACTCTAAAATGAACTGCCGCGTGTCTCTTGCTTGTGCTCGCTGTGCACAAAAGGGTCATGATAGCCAAGAGTGTACCACACAGGAGAAGTGCGTAAACTGTGGCGGAGAACATCCCTCATATTCTCGATCTTGTCCTCACTGGACACTGGAAAAGCAAGTCATGGCAGTAAAAATCAAAGAAAACTTATCCTATCCCGAAGCCAGACGTAAAGTTAATGCACAAACCCAAACTCCTGGTTTTAGTTATGCTTCAACAGTCAAAAAGACTTTCTGTAAAAATTGTAACTGTGATCACTGCGTAAAATATACCAGAAATGCACCAAATACTGAAAAAAGCTCCGATTCTGATACCGAGCATTCTCTGAAAGCCAATGATGATACTTCAAAACATGTTAGAAGGAAATCTAAATCACAAACATCGCTGACATTAAACCTTGCCAAACGTGGCCTTACGCAAAAGGACCTACGAAAGAAACTTAAAAATTCAGTGTCAAAAAATTCCGTCGCATTGGGGTTAGCGACGCAAGGCGTTGTCCATAAGGACTTACAGTCTATATTTGGAGACACGCTAAATAGCCCCGATATTAAACTACATCCATCAGAAGATGAATGTGAGCTGAGTATGAGTTACGAGGATCAGGCAACTCCAACTATTGCTACTTCTTTCTCTCCTCACAAACCTCTCTCTTAATGGGTACCTTCCTTTCTTGGAATTGTCGCGGCATTCGTTCCAAACTGCAGGACATTAAGTCATTAATTAACAGATTTCATCCGGTTTGTTTTGGTCTTCAAGAGACCTTCTTGAAGTCAAATTTCCCAATCAAATTACGGGGTTATAATTGTGTCCGTAAAGATGCAGACAGTGGAGCGCATAGTTCTGGAGGGGTCTGCATTTTTACTTCCAATTTATATCCAAGCAATCCTATCACCTTACATACCTCTCTGCAGGCTGTGGCTATACAAGTTCACGTAAAAACTGTAGTCACAGTCTGTTGTATTTACTTACCGCCTCATGATACCATCTGTCAGCAAGATCTCAACAACTTAGTTGACCAACTTCCTTCACCTTTCGTCCTACTTGGCGATTTCAACGGCCATAGTACTTTGTGGGGTTCGAAAAGTACAAACTCTCGTGGGCAACAAATAGAACAGTTCATTTCTAATAACTGTCTTTGTTTGCTCAATAATGATGAAATAACCTACTTTCATGAACCCACACGCACCTTCCACAGTCTTGACTTGGTCATATGTTCTCCTGAACTACTGCCGTTGCTGACCTTGTCAGTTAGCAACGATTTATATAATAGCGATCACTATCCTATTATTATCTCCCATGCTGATAGCGGTGGAGTGACTTTTTATCCTCCACGTTTTCTATTCCAGCGGGCAGACTGAACTACGTTTTCGCAGTTAGCAAACATCACAGAGACTGTGATAAATACTACTGAAATTTCGGTTCAAAATGTCGTAGATGTTATACTATGTGCCGCAACCTCCACTATTCCAAAGAGTTCACCATGTCTAAGAAAATTTCGCCGACCGTGGTGGAATGACGCCTGTCGCGATAGTTACAAACAGCAGAAAAAGTTATTGAACAAGTTTCGAAGGTACCCTACTACAGAGAACCTTGTCGCTTTTAAAAGAGCAAAAGCACTTGCTCGTCGTATACGCCGCCGTAGCCAGAAGGAATCCTGGATTCAATTCATATCCTCTATCACGCCCTCTACAACAAGCAAAACTCTATGGGAAAAGGTAAAAGCTGCTAATGGGATTTTTCACGAATCTTCTATTCCTATTCTAAATAGGGATAATGTGAAGTATTCTTCACCATTAGACATTGCCAACATTCTAGGTCAAGCATTTGCACAAGTTTCCGCAATTGATTCTTATAGTCCTGAATTTTTGGCAATTAAGAATCGCGCGGAACGGTTGCCTTTGCATTTTAATGACCGAAGCACACCTTCTTATAACTGTGAATTTAGGATGTACGAATTGAAAACAGCATTATCCAATACCCGTGATACCAGTCTTGGGCCTGATGGAGTTACATACAATATGCTTCGCCATTTGAATGACACTTCTCTTTCAAATCTGTTACTACTATACAATAGAATTTGGACCGAACAAAAGTACCCTTCACAATGGCGCGAAGCTATTGTCATTCCAATATTAAAACCTGGAAAAGATTCATCGAACCCTTTGAGTTACAGGCCCATTGCTTTGACGAATTGTCTTTGTAAGATCTTTGAGCGCATGGTCAATGCTCGTCTTGTGCATGAACTGGAAAAACAAGGATGCATCTCCCCGTCTCAAAGTGGCTTCCGAAGAGGTCGATCTACTTTTGATAACCTCGTTCCATTGGAAACCCAGATACGCAACACATTTGCTAGGAGGAACCACCTTGTATCCGTTTTTTTCAACATTCAGAAACCATATGACCGTACATGGCGCTATGGTATACTCTCCACACTTTTTAAATTTGGTTTTAGAGGAAATTTGCCCACTTTTTTATTAAATTTTTTATCACTTCGTACTTTTTGTGTTCGTATTGGTAATGTTTACTCAAATCATTTTATACAAGCTGAGGGTGCTCCACAGGGCAGTGTCCTCAGTGTTACACTTTTTATACTTCATATCAGTCAGATTTTATCGGTTTTACCATCATCAGTTAATGGAACCCTTTACGTTGATGATTTGCAGCTTTCATGCCAAGGTAGCAATATGAATCTCATAGAGCGGCAGTTACAAAATGCAGGTTGGTAATCTGGTGCAATAATAATGGACACGCAATCTCTCCTGAGAAGAGTAGATGTGTTAACTTTTGTCGGAAGAGGAACCTTCACCCAGATCCAAATATTGCCATTCGAAACATACCTATTCCTGCAGTGGACGAAATTCGGTTTTTGGGAGTGATATTTGATCGAAAGATTACCTTCCTTCCGCATATTTTACACTTGAGGAAGAAGTGTGAAAAAACATTAAATATATTGAAAGTGCTCTCCAGAACATCTTGGGGCGCCGATCGTACCTCTCTTCTACGAATTTATCAGGCAATAGTTCTCTCCAGAATTGATTACGGGTGTATGGTTTATGGTTCCGCTTGTTTGTCTGTTCTGAAACGGCTGGATACGGTCCATCATTCTGCTTTGCGCATTTGTTCTGGTGCGTTTCGCACCTCTCCAGTTGAAAGCCTCTATGTTACATGTCACCAGCCACCTCTTTCTTTAAGACGCAAGAAACTGTCTGCCATATTTTATTTCCGCACAAAATCCGCACTGAAGCATCCACTGAATGAAATATCATTACCAGTTGGTCTTCGTCGCCTGTATAATGCCCGCCCCTCTCATATCCTTCCCTTTTGTGAGAGAGCCCGATTGCTTCTGCCTGACTCGGACCTTAACACTGTTCATGTTAAAACTACCAACTCTGATTGTTTTTCTCCCTGGGACATCCCACAGTTTTCGTTCTTGAATCCTTTTACGGGATTTGACAAATTAACTGATCCTTGTGTTCTCCAACAGCTCTTTTTGTACCACCGTTTTCGGTATTCTTCTTTTGTGCCCATTTTTACGGATGGCTCTAAATCAGATGGTTATGTTGGTTGTGGGATCATTCTTCCATCTGAAACACTGAGCCACCGCCTGCACAATTGTTGTTCAGTTTTTACTGCTGAGTTAGTGGCGATTTTCTTTGCTATTCAAAAAATTTCAACCTCTGTTCACCGTAAATTTGTTATCTATACCGATAGCATGACTGCTTTGAAAACACTATCACACTTTCAAAATCGGATGCATCCATTTGCCATTAAAATTTTATTTCTCTTGCAATTATTAAAAGACGATGGGTTCGAAATAATTTTCTGTTGGGTACCGAGTCATGTCGGCATCTTGGGGAATGAGGAGGCGGACATGGCTGCAAAAACTGCAACGACCTTTTTAAACATGGGAATTCCCTTCTGCGACATTAAAAGGTCCATCCATCACTACATCTGTTCTATGTGGCAAAGTTCATCAGATCTGCAGATCCAAAATAAATTACATTTTATTAAAACGCACATTTCTTATTGGCCTGTTCACCCTATACGTGAGATGGATGTTAAGTTGACTCGTCTCCGTATAGGTCATACACACTTTACCCATAAACATCTAATATTTGGAGAAAATGCACCTATGTGCAACGGCTGCCAGGTTCCTTTTACTGTTTATCATGTTTTAATTGAATGTCCAGTTTTTAATTCTTATCGTTCTTGTTTTTTTAACTTGACTTTTTTCACATTACGAGACCTGGTGGGTGAAAAATACCACCCAAATATTTTTAAGTTCTTAAGGGCTATTGGTTTTTTTACTTGCATATGAGAATTTTTTATTATTCTGTATGTTTAACTTTCATTTTTAGTTCATATATATTAACACTATTGTTTCAAACTGTTATGGTACAGGGTTTTAAATTTTTATTTTCTAATCATTGTTTTCGTTAAACTAATTTGATTTAAGCTCATTGCTCATGTGTTAATTGAACAAAGGATTACATTTATCTTTTATAATTTTACCATTTGCTTGGCGCAGTATGGCCAAATCTGGCTTTTGCGCCAGTAAACCCCGCACAACCAACCAACCAATATTAAAATTATTTTTAGCTTCATAACTTTTGAACAGTTTTATATACAGAGGAGTGAAACATTTTAATATTATTGAAACTATTTTATTTCCAATTAGTTCAAGATTGCAGAATAAAAATGTATATTTCAAAATGTTTTCAGTAGCATTTTTATTGGTTCAAATAACATATAATATTTTACTTCATTTAAAGCACTTTTCCAAATGAAAGGATATGTATAATATTTAAACTAAATTCTGTTAAATAATTATAATAGCTACATAATAAGCAAAATTATAAAGAATAATTCAGAAACTGTTTTATTTTATCATGATAAATGGGACTAAGTACAAGAAAAATAAAGATGATTTACAATAGGTATTCCATAGTATGATCAAGGTTCATGAAAATCCATTATTTCTGGACTATGCATTCAAATGTACATAAGCATATTTATTTAATTTGATTACTATTATTTAAAGATAACATATTTGAAGCAGTGAATTGATTGAGCCTTTAATTTCGACTAGCATTACAAATTGCGCTTATAATTCATTGAAAAATATTATTGGAAATCAAAATATAAGTCATTTTATAATCAAAAATTCTCTAATAGGGGATGGCTTCAAAATTTATTTTATAGTGGGATCTTATACTTTTCAATAACATTCAACTAAATTTATATAATTAAATTGCAGAAAATTTTAATTATTAAACCTTATTAGCAATGTGGACATATTTTTCAGATTTTTTTGGTAAAACGTAAAGTTTAAAAATGGAGTAATGAATATGAACCTAACTAATAGTATCCACACTCTTAACAATATTGAAAATTATGTTGTAAATTGTAAAAACACACACACATGACAAACAGTTGAAATAGGGGGGACATTATAATTTTACTTATGAAAA
>JAOUZG010010079.1:0-11318 GCA_026289955.1 Argiope argentata | reverse complement strand
TCCAGATCACCGAAACGAAAAATAAATAAATCATCATGTCACTCTCTCCTTCGAGCCATGTTTCTTTTCATCATCGCTGCAATCGAAGCTTGTTAATTCCTTTAAACAACAAAAAAAACCCCATAGTAATAATTGGATAATCGAAATCCAGATACGAAAAAAAAAACGCAACGTATTACAAATTGTCAGTCTACCCATATAGCGTCATATTCCTCGAAAATGAGAGCCGTGAAAAATTCTTCATAAAATGTCAACATTTTTGAGAATTTTAATAATAGAAAAATCCGGGTGTAAATGCACAATGCCAAGCATCAAGTCTGTGCACATTAAGTCTGTGCAAGAGCATGAGATCGAAAGCTCAAATTTCAATTACATATTTAATATATTTATGTAAAATATTACATTTGGAATTAAGAAATTCGTAGACTTTGTTATATTTGAATAAATAATAAGAAAAACCAGAAATTAAAAAGATTAAATAAATAAATTGGTTCGTCGGCTTGAACTGAAGCCCACCAAAATGTTTAAAAAAACATTTTGTCATTTTAAACACTGAACCACATATTCCTCAATCTTCGCAGCAGTCTAAGATTGTTAATAATACATAAAAAAAATATGAGAATCTTGATAACAAAAGTAAGAAAATCTGGATATAAATGCATAATGCTAAGCACAGAGATGATGACTGCGCATGTGCACGAGGTCGGAAGTTCAAATTTCTATGAGAATTTCAATATTTTTATTTAAATATTAGATTTGGCATTATGAAATTTGGTAGATTTTGCTGTATAGTAGAATAAATATTGAGAAAAATCACAAAAAGAAAGAAAATATTAAATAAAAAAACTGGTGTATCGGGTTCCAGACCCAAATTAAGTCCAACGAAAAGTGAAATATAACAGCACGTCATTATAACCATTCAGCCACGTTCTCCTCGATCGACGGAGCATTCTGAAATTCTTAATAATTCATGAAAAGTTTTAAGAATCTTGATAACAAAAGTTAGAAAATCGTAATAAAAAAGCACAAAGCTAAGCATACAGATGATGACTGCGCATGTGCACGAGGCCGGTAAATCAAATTTGAATTGAATTTTCAATATTTTTGATTAAAATATTACATTTAGAATTATGAAATTTGTTAGATTTTGAAGTATATTAATATAAATATTGAGAAAAACAATGAAAATACTAAATAAATAAATTGGTGAGTCGGGTTCCAGACCGGAACTGAAGATCACCGAAAAGTGAACTGTAACCGCGCGTCATTTTGACCATTGATCCAAGTTTTGCTCCAATTGAGCAGCAGTTTAAAATTCTTAATAATTCATTAAAAGTTTTAAGAATCTTGATAACAAAAGTTAGAAAATCGTTATAAAAAAGCACAATGCTAAGCATACAGATGATGACTCCGCATATGCATGGGGTAGGAAGTTCAAATTTCAGTTACATTTTCAATATTTTTATTTAAAATATTAAATTTGGAATTATGAAATTTGGTAGATTTTGAAGTATATTAACCCTCTAAGGGTTATACACGTATTTCTACGTAGCCGCAAGACGTCCCGGCAAGGGCGCTGCACGTATTTTAACGTAGGCTAAGAAACGACGTTCTTTCGCTGTGCACGGAAAATAACGTAGGAGAATGTCGGTTCTCCAAGTGTTGCCGACGCATTTTAACGTCTTTCTTTCCCCCAACAAGTTTGGACATCTTGATGGATCGGAGGGGAGTCAACACAATGGATGTTTTACGACCATTTAAGAATGTCAAAGGAACTGAGGGCTCGAAGGGTCCTTCAGGGCAAAAGGGCGTTTTGAATGGTCACGGAGTAAGAGAGGGAAAAGATCCCGTTGAATAAAATAGGAACAAAATTTTTTCTCAACTTGTGTGTCCCATAAGCGTCTGTGTGTACTTAGATTTAATTTGTATTTATTTTCAATTGTATTTCTTGGATAAAGCTTATTTGAACGAAATTTTGTTTTGAAGTTCCATTGAATTTTTATTCAGATTGCGGTTTTATGCTCTCTTCTGATTAAACATCGCACTAAAGCATTAGAAACTCAGAAGGAATATATTTGAAAAATTGCTATCAATATATAATTAATAAATTAAATATATTTCGCATTTACAATTAAACTATTTTTAAAATGCACATTTATGTTTTTTACTCTAATCTCTACCTCCAATCATTTTTCTTCGCTCAAAGTAAACAGATGCGATTGAATTTTGTGTTTTAAAGTAGCCTAAATTTTGAATAATATAATAAAGTATACTGTTATATTGTTTCTCTTTTCAGATTTATATTGTGTAATAGCATGAAATTATGTGTTCGATTTTTGATAATGCAACTACTTTTTAAAGTTGTATAATGAAAGGAATGAAATAATCTCTTTCAAATTCATAAAAGAAACAATAAGAACATTTTTTTTAATTATTTATATCTGGGAAGTTTAGTTATTAATGCTTAGATATTTATTAATATTAGTAACAATTAATATTTAACTTTTAATACTTGTTTATTAGTATTTATACCTTGATGTAGATAAAATAAATAGCAAAATAAATTAAATGTTTGAAAAATTTTAACTGATAACATTTTAAAAGTTTTGACTCTGTAAACTATCTTAACAAATTTTTTTAATAGTTTATCAAAGAAGATACTTTTCGTAGGTAAAACGGTAGATATATAAAAATTTTTAAAAACTCAAAAATTCTGCATTTATTTTACAGTTTTTAAGCAATTTTTTCTTTGTTATGCTAGAGACTTCTTCATTAGAGGCTGAAATCTGAATGGATAAATAATATAGCTTTTGAAAAATCTTGTGCAAAATGCAGCACGACTTTTAATGACATGATTTTAAGAACCTACTAATGGAAAATAATGCAAATAAAGGCTTCAATGCTGTGTGAACTATAAACTATTAATGAATATGGAAAAGTTAGAGTTCATAGCTATGGCTTGAAAACATAAACTGTTATTTACTAAGATCAAATAAATGAATTTGCATTACTTTACTCAAATTTTGGCAGGTGTTTCTTATGGAAGAAAACTTCATAAACTGCACACTTTGGTGTGGAACGATATTAAAAGTTGTCGGACCCAAACTTGAAAGAAATTTTTATCAAGATTTTATTTTTATTATTATTATTATTATTAAAAGTAATCTAAGGATTTACAATCATGATGAAGATCAATGGTAGTATTAATCTTCATATTTTCTCATATGCTTATGCAGTGTAGCGCTATCCGTATTTTTTAGTATATTTGAATAGAAACAATTATGAATTTTGAATCTTTTATATTGGAGTGAAAATTCGATATTTTTGCAGTAAAGATGTCAAAGCAACGTACCAAACTTCATTTATCTATTTTTTGTATTTTGAAATAATTGCTCAAACACTCACGGAAAGACTGATTCATGGATAATCAATGACACATTATATTAAAAAATTTTAATACAAATCTACGTTTTGATAATTTTGTGCAACACGTATAATATATCATGGTGTTTCCGTTTTGGAATATCATGTATACGAATACACGATTTTTACATACAGATTCAGGCATACAGATTTCTTATCAACTAGTTTCATCTAATATTTGACACAAGATTACATCTAATTTATTTACAATTAATTTAAGAAAATTGTAATATTTTTACTTACGAGAAAGAAAGAAATTAAAAATTTCACAAATTATTTGACTGAAATGATTTCTAGTGAATTCTCTGCCTTTTTAATTCCGGCTATTGAATTCAGAAAAGCTTAAAAACAGGATTCAAAAAGATTCAGGAAGTGTTTAAAAAAAAGGGATTAAGCCATATCCAATATGCTACATTGAACTGAAATTTGATAAACAAATGTTTATTTTTAAGTCAATTATATAAATAATTACTTGTTTAGCAAATTTTCCAAATATTTTAACGTTTCTAAAAAACTGAATTTGTTAATGTACGTTATCATGTTTAATATAAAATAGTTATACATTTTCAGTTCTTATCCTGCTTTCCAATGTTATTTTAAAACTTAGTTATTTAATTAAAGGTAATGCTATTTTAAAAGTTAGTCATTTAGTCTCCATGCATGTTTCTTAAGTCCAGTGTTTAATTTGGTACTAAGATGCATCAATTACTCAATCAAGTTAATTTTTTTTTCTTCCTTTGTCTCTTGGAGATCTATTTGATAAACTATGAAAATTAAGTATCAAGCGTTGTGGATGGGTACGATTTGCTTTCTTTCAGCATTTTATTTATTTCAATTCCTGCTGTTAGCTCACACTCCCTCTATATATATCTTGTTCAAATTTTCCATCGTTAATAAAATACTTTTTATTCATCATATCAAGTTCAAATAACTTTTTAAAAACTTGTAGTGGATGACATTTGATGTTAATACAGTTTTTTTTTCAAATATTAATTAATTAGTTTTTTATTAATTAATTAAAAACTAACTTTCTCTTCAAAAATTCGACTACATTTCTCTATCGCTAAATAAGTGACGAATTCAGTTTGTTTTTCCCCCACGCCAATGAGATTAGGTTTAACATGTTCAGCAGATTATTTTAAACGATTGTGTTTATTTTCGTAATGTTTGATGCAGTTAAAATAAACATTGTAAATTAATCAGTTTTTTCGACTCATATTAAAGTACTTTCGAATTAAAATAATTGAGAATAACTACATTAGAAATTTCTAATCTGTATTGCACTACCCAACTGGTGTAGTAAAATCACGCATTTTGAGAAGTCACAATTGGTTTTGAATAATCAATTGCAGTTGAAAATTCAATGTTAGTAGAAATTTTTGATCGATAATTTATAGTAATTGCAATTATCAGGTCGGGATAACCTGGTTGGTAGGCGTTAGTTTCGCATCCCTTGGACTGCAAGTTTGAAAATACCAACCGAAGTCTTTCCGTATGTGTGTGTGTGTGTGGTGAACGTTACATTTGTCGTGGTCACAAGTCCTCCATGTCGAGAGTGATGTTACAGTGCGTATTAGAGAAAAGGTGATCGTTCTCTGTTCTAGATCTAAATTACGATCTATAGATGAATGAATGCAGCCCGTCCCATAAAAAGTGTTTTTGACGTGTGTGAGCTAGAAGTCAGACTTCTGGACTCGGGTGCTCAACGGTCCATACTCTCAAAAGTTATCGCATCCCTCCTTCCGTTGTAAAGCGGAACACGAAAATAACAGTAATTGTAATAATTTAATAAAAAGTAAATAAAATAGAATTTTAATCGCAAGGAGACACCAGGCCCGGATAACCTGATTGGTTGGGCGCTGGATTCGCATCTTTTCGGCTGCGAGTTCGAACTCGCCAGTTGAAGATTGTCATTTGTGGTTGTGAGACCGCCATCAAATTCATAAATTAGAAAGGGGGAAAAAGGAAACGAATAAACAGCAACGAACAAAATATAATAGTCCAACACCATATGTAGACAGGAAAATGGAAAATTGCCATTATTATAATCATTTAATAAAAAGTAACTAAAATAAAAAAAATCCTTTGCTGACCTTCCTTTGCGAATTAATTTTAAAAATTGTTTTTTATATTACTTGTTTATAATCTTCTTTCTCTGAGTCTGAGAAACATGAATACCGAATATCTGCAACATGCGAATGACTTTGCATAAAAAACTTTGGAGACAAAACTTTACGAAAACTAGTTCTATAATACGTGAAGTTAATAATTTACTGAAAGGAATATGAATTATGAGGCTTAACATAGTTAAATGAATATTATAACAAGGCATAACTATAGTTCATAAAATTTTAATTAATCTGATTTAGGTTTTTAAATTATTCTGGTAAGTAATTTGTTTTAAAAAAATCCAGTTCTTTCTGTTATATATATATAATAAATTGACAATAGAAAGAGTCGGGAATTTATACTTGAGGTGGATTTCGTTTAAGGGTACAATGGACGATGAAAATGTAAAAAATCGATGAAATTTGCGATATTTTTATTTTGATCTTTTATTTATATTTAAACTGTAAGCTATCGTTTGCAACATAAATTATTTTGATATCTTAATTCGTTTGCTCAATATCAGCGTTTTATTAGGATGCCACGCCCACTTGTTTTCATTTGGACAGCTGCTGTAAAAACAGTTTTGATTTCCTCCAAGCTCTGCTAGTGGATTTTATTTTTGAATCTGACTTTATGCTGCTGTTTTTGCTTTGGCAGATGTTAAAAACTTCTACTTTTTCTTTCTTTTGTTTTTTGTTTTGGTTTGTTTATTTGTTCGTCGTACATTTCATATTCGAATTGCTTTTCTTTGAAGTTAGATAGAAAAGCTGTTCTATTCAGGGTCAAAATTGATATTTACTCTATTTTTAATTATCTTTTTTTCTTTTTCTAAATTTTGTTTTAAAAAGAATTTAATCAGTTTTCTCTTCCGAAAGCCTAATAAGTCGTCCAAATAAAAGCAGACAAAGTCTGAAAATGATAAGATATGATGGACAAAGAAATCCTTTGATTCATAACCGAGCAATTCTAATGACATTTTGGAAGCTTCTACCAAATGCAATAAACCTGAAATAGAAAATTCATCATCTTAAAATTGTGTATACTAGTTACATTGTTCTGTGCAAACACTTTAGTATGCTTTTTTGAAGAATATTCTTTGTCATGAATGTCAGGAAAAATTTATTCAAATTCTTCAAGCAAGGGTTTTTTTTCGGTTTTTCATCAAAATTGTGTCTATCCTGAGCTAAATATGGTAATAAATTTGGTTCTGCATTTAGGGAGCAACTTAAAGGGAACTTACAGAAAAAAATCTTTGAAGTGAACAACAAAGTTGTAGAGGCATTCTTGTCTGGAGAAGAAAATATATCAAAATTTGATTGCTGCTTTATTATAACTCAGAAAAAAAAATTCATCATATAAAATAAATTGTATCTTATCATCATGTGTCATATTATCATCATATAATAACAATGAATTGAAATAAAATTCAAATAATCAGCACATGTCAAATTAGAAGAAAAACATGAAGACATAATTTATGCAGCAGGTGTATTTTGATTTGCTTCAAATTTTGTATTATATTTGTTTATGGCTGCATATATAGTTTAAAAATGTTATATGAATATAAATTAATCTTTGTGGCTAATGAAGTATTGTTAAGCAAGTCTAATTTTTATTTGAATTTTTTTAATGAAAAAAAGGAGTTGGTTTTGCTTCACTAGAAGTATTTCCTTTATATGCTTTGTGAATTCTTACAAATATATTATAAATCTATGGATGTATATATTACATAAAACAAACATTTTTTTAATAAACACAAATATTTAACAGATTTTAGTTGTTTTAATTATTTTTCTGGTCTGTAGGAATCATTTAAATGCATTTTTAGCTTTTTCTCAAAATGAAATTTTATGATGCTGTCCAAATTTTCAAATACTCCATGCGCATTATATTTTTAGTTACAACTCTGAAACTTTTATCTTATGCTGTATGAACATATAATAATATAATTTTGCATTTATAGATAAATTATGTGCTTTATATTTTTTTATGGAAGACCTCAAGTAATATTATTTCATTGATTTTTTAAAAAATTTTCAAACAAAGTCAATAATGCAAAGTTTTAAAAGAAAAATCATATTTTGAATTAATTTAAGCATGCAAAATATTTTGTAGAATTAAAAAATGTATCTGAAAACATTGAAATAGTTTTTGTTCTTTTTTTATGCGCATGGAACAATTTGAAATTCTACAATATTTTTTCTTTTTTTTCCAAAAAAATTAAAAAATTATCAATAAATTTTGATGAAGTTTTTATTGATGCATTAGATTGATAAAATGCATTTACCTTGAAAATTTCAAAACAATACCTCACAAATTGAGAAAATTTGGTTTCAACGTCCATTGTAGCCTTAATGATTTCTCGATGAGTCTATACTGCGGTCATTAGTTTATACCTTTAAATCTTTTGTTCGGCATTTTTTTTACTACTGGTTTCTCTATATATACTTCCACAACGTTATTAAGATTATTGAATTTGTGCATTTTAGTAATTGCATTTGTTGTTACTGTTGACTGGCGACGTATTTCCTTTTAAAATGTTTTCGTTCTATTGCTTATTTTGGATTTTGCTGTTGAATATTATATACATTTATCCTTACTGTGAATAGATAAAAATAAGGCAACAATAGGCTCCGCTCCGAAAATATTTTAAAAAGTATTACTACTTCTTTTATCAATACGGTTGTTATATAATTACATAAATAAGACGAAGTGTAATGCGTTTTCCTATATTAAATCCAACATCCTACACAATTGTGCATAAGATTTCAACTCATTGTTATAACAGAGCATATTTCTTTCATGACCGAAAGTAATTGCTTAAACCGGTTATTGCTTCTAAATAAGGAATCGCTTACCTCTAAAGCCAGTTTTCGAGAGTTTTCAAACTATGCTGGCAAATATTTGTAAAATTTATACATCACAACGTCACTGAAATAGCATTACCACTATCTCTTCATTAAATTCATTTACTTATATATATTGGTAATTTTATCATGTCTATGGAAATAATCCACAAAAGTAACCTTTTCTTGTAAGCAAATTTCAAATACGGTTCTAAAACATTGAATTTTCTTAATTAATTTGTGGAACCGTTGGGGATTCCTACCAAAATTAGATGCTTATTCCTTTATTGAATCCATCGGCATGAATAATTATTTAAAAAAAATTCAATGATTGCTATCTCCACTACTAGCGGTCTTTAATAAGAGAAAGAAAAGGGTCTGTTGCAAAGTTACATAAGTGAAAATATGTTTTACAAGTTTAATTTCACATATTTATGACATCAATTACTTTTCAACGGTCTTTTTATAAAATCGATGTAAAATACAAAGATGTAATGTAAAGTACAACTGAAACTTTTGTTAATTACCTTGCTTGATAAAACTAGCAAATACAGCAATAAATCATTAGTGTTTTCTTTTACAAAATGGACGAAAATTATTTTATGTCCATTGTATTTTTTTAAGAATACTAAACATTATAAACGCACCGAAATTAATGAGGAATAAAATATATTGCAGTATAATATTTAAAAGGAATCGTTTGTTTGTTCAAGCTGTCTTTTATTATTTTTGAAGGTAGCAATATCATTGAATGTGTACACAAAATAATGGGAAAAAATGAGGGAAAAATCGCAAAAATATCGATAATTTTTATAAATTTCACAAACACTGTAAAATCACTAGAATATTCTATAATGTGAAAAATAAATTTTTAATAAGGACATTTAATCTTTATTTACTTTGGTATATTTCACGATGTTTGAGCTTTAAAATTTACTTATTTTGAAACATTTCAAGAGCGGAGATGCCATTATTTTTTAAAATAAAAAGCAATGCTTACGAACAATATTGAGTTTTGATAAAATTGCTACGGGGTATTTAAGAACCCGGATCATAATTACATTATTAGCTAAATATATTTCTAGAATTGTGCTTTTTTTCAGATATCCAATCAATTTGGGGATTTGTATCTCTTATTATAATAGAATATGATGCCCGTTCTTCTAAAAAATAATTTATGTCATATATTGTTATTTACATGTATCTGATTAACTGACCTATCCATGTTTAGTTCTAATTCTAGAAAAATGCCACTTTATTGCAACTATTGATTGCTCGGTGAAAATAATTTATTTGGAAAAATAATAAAAGAATATGAATACAATTTTAATCCTTCATTAATTGCTAATTTTGAAAATATATGTATAATAAGACCGAATATATGATGAAAGTTTCTGTTCTTAATATATCCAGCAAAAATTAAGTGAAAACCTATCTGTTTATATTTACACTGTGTAACAGTTTAGAAAGTGCTATCAGCAATCGGGGTTAAAAAGCAACCTATACACTATTCCTAGAAACCATCTGACGTTTGTAGCCGTACAAAATAAACGAAAGCAATAAAATTTGGCATGAATAGGTGGTATTTGCTGATACCCTAGGCTAGCTGACCTCCCATGAAGAACGGGAGGGGAAAGAAAGAAATCCTTGAACGCTTGCTGTGCATCTCTTCTGCAAAACTGACACGCTTCCACGACAGAAAACTAGTCCAGCTTCCTTCACTTTACAGAAGTTACACTCGTAGAATGGAAACGAACCAGAGGGTTAATATAAATATTGAGAAAAAAGGGAAATATTAAATAAAAAAATTGGTGTGAAGGGTTCGAGACCCGAACTAAAGACCTCCGAAAAGTGAAAAATAACCGCGTTTCATTAACCATTCAGCCACACATTCCTCGATCCACGCAGAAGTCTAATATTTTTAATAATTCACGAAAAGTTTTAAGAATCTTGATAACAAAAATTAGAAAATCTGCACATAAAGGCACAATGCTAAGCATACAGATGATGACTGCGCATGTGCACGAGGCCGGTAGCTCAAAATTCCATTGCATTTTCAATATTTTTATTTAAAATATTACATTTGAAATTATTAAATTTGGTTGATTTTGAAGTATATTTAAATATGAAGGAAAAAAAAGAAAATTTTAAATAAATTGGTGTGTCATGTTCCAGACCCCAACTGAAGACCTCCGAAAAGTGAAAAATAACAGCTTGTCATTTTAACCATTCAGCAACGTATTCCTCGATCAACACAACAAGTCTATTCTCTCGTATTCCTCGATCACGCAAAATCTGGACATAAATGCACAATGCTTATCATAGAGATGATGACTGCGCATGTGCAGGAGGTCGAAAGCTCAAATTTCAATTACATTTTCAATATTTTTATTTAAAATACTACTTTTGGAATTATGAAATGTGTCGGATTTTGAAGTATACCAGCGGGTGACCGAGCTCCGCTCGGAGAAAACAGGTATCGAAGCTAACTCGAATATTTAAATTTTCAATTGTGATTTATTAAAACAATACATGTCATAAGAAAATTTGTGAAACCATTGGTGAAAAGATAATCGGGCATATTGGCTATAGATGGCAGCACATTAAAACTTGAAAATTTAAGTAGCCATTTTGGCGAACTAATAAAGTTTGAAAATATCATATCTGTAATTCCGAACTGCTCAACCGTAGCCCTTCAAACCGGCGCGCAACCGATTTGTCGTGGCCAAAAATCCCAGACCCCCAAGTTTACCGGAGTTTATGAATTCTGGGAAGATTTTCGACTTGACAACCATTCCTCGTATTATAGTATAAGATTAGTATAAATATAAAGAAAATAATGAAAATATTTAAAGAATAAATTGGTGTGTTGGGTTCCAGACCTGAACTGAAGACCACCGAAAAGTAAAAAATTACAGCGTGTCATTTTAATCATTCAGT
>JAOUZG010010069.1:0-15827 GCA_026289955.1 Argiope argentata | reverse complement strand
TCTTTTATTATTTTTCCAAATAAATTATTGTAATATTTTTGTACCGAGCAATCAATAGTTGCAATATAGTAGCATTTGTCTAGAATTAGAACTAAACACGGATAAGTCAGTTAATCAGATACATATAAATAAAAATATCTAAGATAAATTATTTTTTAGAAGAACGGGCATCATATTCTATTATAAGAGATACAAATCAACAAATTGATAGGATATCTGAAAAATGCATAATTCTAGAAATATAATTAGCTAATTATGTATTTATGATCCGGGTTCTTAAATAACTCGTAGCACTTTTATAAAAACTCAATATTGTTTGTAATCATTGCTTTTTATTTTTAAAAATTATGGCATCTCCGCTCTTGAATGTTTCAAAATAAGGAAATTTTAAAGTTCAAACATAGTGAAATATGCCAAAGTAAATAACGATTAAATGTCCTTATTAAAAGTTTATTTTTGAAATTATAGAATATTCTGGCGATTTTAAAATGTTTGTGAAATTTATTAAAATTATGGATATTTTTTGCGATTTTTCCCATTATTTTGTGTACACGTTTAATGATATTGCTACCTTCAAAAATAATAAAAGGTAGCTTTAACAAACAAACGATTCCTTTTAAATATTATACTGCAATATATTTTATTCCTCATAAATTTCGGTGCGTTTATAATGTTTAGTATTCTTAAAAAAATACAATGGACATAAATTAATTTTCTAATTTTCGTCCATTCTGTAAAAGAAAACACTAATTATTTATTGCTATGTTTGCTAGTTTTATCAAGCAAGGTAATTCACAAAAGTTTCAGTTCAAAAGCTCAGTACTTTGCATTACATCTTTGTATTTTACATCTTTTTATAAAATTAACCGTGGAAAAAAAATTGATGTCTTAAATAAGAGAAATTAAACTTGTAAAACATATTTTCACTTATGTAATTTTTCAACATTCCTTTTTCTTTCTCTTATTAAAGACCGCTAGTAGTGGAGATAACAATCATTGAAAATTTTTTTAATAATTATTCATGTCGATGGATTCAATAAAGGAATAAGCTTCTTATTTTGGTAGGAATCCCCAACAGTTCCACAAATTAATTAAGAAAATTTAATGTTTTAGAACCATATTTGAAATTTGCATACAAGAAAAGGTTACTTTTGTGGATTATCTCCATAGACATGATAAAATTATCAATCTATATAAGTAAAGGAATTTAATGAAGAGATAGTGGTAATGCTATTTCAGTGAAGTTGTGATGTATAAATTTTACAAATATTTGCCAACATAGTTTGAAATTTCTCGAAAACTGGCATAAGAGGTAACCGATTCCTTATTTATAAGCAATGACCGGTTTTAGCAATTACTTTCAATTAAGAAAGAAATATGCCTGTTGTAACAATGAGTTGAAATATTTTGCACAACTGCGTAGGATGTTGGATTTAATATAGGAAAACACATTACACTTTATAAAATTTATCTAATTAGATAACAACCGTATTGATAAGAGAAGTAGCAATACTTTTTAGATATTTTCGGAGCGGTGCCTATTATTGCATCATTTCTATCTCTTCACAATAAGGATAAATACATATAAAATTCAACAGAAAATCCAAAATAAGTAATAGAACGAAAATATTTAAAAAGGAAATACGTCACCAGTCAACAAGAACAACAAATGCAATTAATAAAATGCTCAAATTCAATAATCTTAATATCGCTGTGGAAGTACATATATACTAGAAACCAATAGGAAAAAAATGCCGAACAAAAGATTTATAGGTATAACCTAATGACCGCAGTATAGGCTCATAGATAAATCATTAAACGAAATCCACCTCAAGTATAAATTCCCAACTCTTTCTATTGTCAAATTATTATTATTTTTACTATATATAATATATAAACAGAAAGAACTGGATTTTTTTTACATATTACTTGCCAGAATAATTTAAAAACATAAATCAGATTAATTAAAATTTTATGAACTATAGTTATACTTTATTATAATATTCATTTAACTATTTTAAGCCTCATAATTCATGATATTCCTTTCAGTAAATTATTAACTTCACGTATTATAGAACTGGTTTTCGTAAAGTTTTGTCTCCTAAGTTTTTTATGCAAAGTCATTCGCATGTTGCAGAAGTTCGGTATTCATGTTTCTCAGCACTCAGAGAAAGAAGATTATAAACAAGTAATATAAAAAACAATTTTTTAAAATCAATTCGTTCTTACGTCAGCAAAGGTTTTTTTTATTTGAATTAATTTTTATTAAATAATTATAATAATGGCAATTTTCCATTTTTCTGTCTGCATAGGGTGTTGGACTGTTATTTTTGTTTGTTGCTATTTATTTGTTTCCTTTTCCCCCCTTTCTAATTTAAAGTTGATGGCGGTATCACGCCAACAAAGAGAATCTTCAACTGGCGGGTTAGAACTCGCAGCCAAAAAGATATGAATCCAGCGCCCAACCAACCAGGCTTTCCGGGCCTGGTCTTTCCTTGAGATTAAAATTCTATTTTAGTTACTTTTTATTAAATTATTACAATTGTTGTTGTTATTTTCGTGTTCCGCTTTACAACGGAAGGAGGGGTGCGATAACTTTTGAGAGTATGGACCGTTGAGCACCCGAGTCCAGAAATGCTAACACATGTCAAAAACACTTTTTATGGGACGAACTGCATTCATTCATCCATAGATCGTAATTTAGATCTGGAACAGAGAACGATCACCTCTACTCCACTACGCACAGTAATATCACTCTCAACATGGAGGACTTGTGACCATGACAAATGAATGTTACATTTGTAACGTTCACCCCCCCCACACACACATACTGAAAGTCTTCGGTTGGCGGGTTCGAACTTGCAGCTCAAGGGATGCGAAACTAACGCCTACCAACCAGGTTATCCCGACCTGATAATTACAATTACTATAAATAATCGATCGAAAATTTCTACTAGCATTGAATTTTCAACTCCAATTGATTATTCAAAACCCATTGTGACTTCTCAAAATGATTTTACTACACTAGTAGGATAATGCAATACAGATTAGAAATTTTTAATGTATTTATTCTCAATTATTTTAATTCGAAAGTACTTCAAAATGAGTCGAAAAAACCGATTAATTTACAATGTTTATATTAGTTGCATCAAACATTACGAAGATAAACATAATCGTTTAAAATAATCTGCTGAAAACATGTTAAGCCTAATATCATTGGCGTGGGGAACTAACTGAATTCTTACTTATTTAGCGATGGAGAAATGAAGTTGAATTTTTGTCAAGACAGTTAGTTTTTAATTAATTAATTACTTAATTAATATTTGAAAAAAACTGTCTTCACGTCAAATGTCATCAACTACAAATTTTTAAAATGTTACTTGAACTTGATTGGATGAATAAAAAGTATTTTATTAACGATGGAAAATTTGAACAAGATATATATAGGGGAGTGTGAGCTAACAGCGTGAATTGAAATAAATAAATAAATAAATAAAATGCTGAAAGAAAGCAAATCGTACCCATCCACAACGCTTGATACTCAATTTTCATAGTTTATCAAAAAGATCTCCAATACACAAAGGAAAAAAAATAAACTTGATTGAGTAATTGATGCACCTTAGGACAAAATTAAACACTGGACATAAGAAACATGCATGTGTACTAAATGACTAACTTTTAAAATAACATTACCTTTAATTAAATAACTAACTTTTAAAATAACATTAGAAAGCAGGATAAGAACTGAAAAAGTATAACTATTTTATATTGAACATGATAACGTACATTAACAAATTCAGTTTTTTATAAACGTTAAAATATTTGGAAAATTTGCTAAACAAGTAATTATTTATATAATTGACTTAAAAATAAACATTTGTTTCTCAGCATATTGGATATGGCTGAGCATATTGGATATGGCTCAATCCTTTTTTTTTTGACATCTTAAATCCATGAATCTTTTTTAATCCTTTCTGTATTCAATAGTCAGAATTAAAAAGGCAGAGCATTCACTAGGAATCATTTCAGTCAAAGAATTTGTCAAATTTTTAATTTCTTTCTTTCTCGTAAGTAAACATATTACAATTTTCTTTAATTATAAATAAGTTAGATGTAATATTGTGTCAAATATTAGATTGAATCTGTATGTAAAAATCGTGTATGCGTATTCATGATATTCCAAAACGGAAGCACCTTGATATATTATACGAGTCACACAAAGTTATCAAAATGTAGATTTGTATTAAATTTTTTTAAGATAATGTGTCAAAATATTGATTATCCATGAGTTAGTCTTTTCTTGAGTGTTTGAGCAATTATTTAAAAATACAAAAAAAAAGATAAATGAAGTTTGGTACGTTGCTTTGACATCTTTACTGCAAAAATATCGAATTTTCTCTCCAATATAAAAGATACAAAAATCACAATTGTTTTTATTCATTAATGCTCAACATATTTTAGCTGTCACTTATCCACCATTCCAGACGAGCGGAAGATTAAAGGCCCAAGAACCTAGGCGCTTCCAAAAATCTCCAATATCATTGGCATGTTTCTATTCAAATATTGGGATGATACGATATTTTTAAGTTAATTGTATAACCTTTTAAACAAGTATAACCTTTTTCTACAAGTTTTTACGACAACACGCAGCAGAATGGGTTAAAAAACTTGATGAAGTGAAAAAGATTTCTTCGGAAAATTTTAATGATATTTCTCAGTGTTCAAGCCCATCTTTTCAACAAAACGAAGATAACAAATCTGATCTTGTGAGTTCATCGCTTTTTCAAAATAATGAAAAAGTTAAGCCACTTCCCACAAAAGTAGATAATTATAAGACTTCTTCTGAGAGCTCCAAGAGTGCAGAACTAAGAAACCCTTGTGTTATTTCAAATTTTAATATAAATTCAGAAGATAAGATGACGACAGTAGAAAGCAAAGGAAACGCAGCTTTCAGAGTTTCTTCAGAAAGTTTTGAATATGTTCAAAGACCTGAAAACGTCCATCGTGAAGCTTCTGAAGAAACGCCAGTTGCAGCCAGATCAAGTGGTGTTGATATACAAAACCAAAGAGTGCCACGTAGTGTGTCAGATCTTAGGCATTCAATAACTGATGAAGAATGTAAAAGGCCTCTTGAAAATATCAAATGGCAGACTTTGAATAACGATGAAACTAATTTTATTGATTCTCTTGAAAGAGATGTCAAAAACCCTGGTTCAGATAGTAAAGATATCTCTGGAACTGAGAATTTGATTTTGAATCCTGATCTACCGCCAAGATGTCAACAGTCGCAAAGGGGCAAAAGTCAAGTGACAGAGAAGCTTAAACATAAAAATATTTCGCCCGAAGTGCTCACTCATGGTCAAAATAAGAAGGATATAGGCACCAAAGTTAAGGATCCCATTTCGTCCAAGGAACATGGTAATGCGGTGGCTGGACCTTCAGGAATAGGGCCAAACAAAAAGAGCTTTACTTGCAGGTTATGCCCTAAAAAATTCAGCTCGTCATCTCATCTCGCCGTCCATTATCGAAGCCATACTGACGAAAAGCGTTATGAGTGTGATTTATGCGAGAAAAAAATTCAGTCAGAGATCAAATCTCTTCACCCATTATCGCGTACACACAGGTGAAAAACCTTTCGTGTGTGATGTCTGTAATAAAGGTTTTGCTCAAAAGGGTAATCGTAATGTACATCTCAGGACGCATACTGGAGAAAAACCTTTTTAATGTTCAGCTTGCGAAATGTCTTTCACGAACAGCAGTGATTGCAAAAAGCATCACAGGAGGAAGCATAAGTGAAATTGATTATCAAAGTACAGAAATAATTCTTTATATTTTTACAGACCATTCTTTTACTTTGGTATGAAAGTACTTTGAATTTTTTTATTTTGCTTCAGAAATTGTAAGTGTTACAATTTTATTTTTACATTTTTTTAGGAATTCTACTATATGACGAAGATTATTTATAGATCAGAAAAATATAAGGTATTACTTTTTAACCGATTATTGACGATAGAAATGTGTTTTTCTGTTCAGATTACATTATTTTAAACAAACAAATTGACTTTTGATCGATGAACAATTGTAATACTCAACTACAGCATTTTGATTTTTTTATTGTTTTTATCAATAGTCCTTTTTAACTTGATTTTTAGCTAAAGAATAATATTTGTATTTGTTCCAACTGGAAAATTTTGATAATTTTTTTTAAAAAAATATATTTTTTTAGCTAATGGCGAATTTCACAAAAGGATTCTGACCAAGAAGACCTTTTTAGTGTTTGAAATTACTTAATAAATATTTTTATTATTTGCAAAATGTCTTATGTCTTTGTGATTTTTTCCTTTTTTGAAAATTTTTGCTACGGACGGTAATTTACTAAAAAATATTTTCTTCAGACCAGATTTCATATTCGGGATCAGTTTTACTTTAATTTATTCGTGAAATCCCTTTCTATGTCTAAAGATGAATGTGAGTGTGCATATATTTGTTGACGTTCACAGGACCTTACCTTTCATATAAACTCTCAGATTTGGGTTATGTTTTGAATGTCGGAATTTATCAGATCATAACGAATTATTAGATAAATTTATTAGAATTTCACTTAAAAGGAAAATGAATTTCGACATATTTCCACTGTAAATCCCAAATCTCCCAAATAAGCCTTGTGGACAAATTTTACGACATCCCGAAATTCATGCTATAATCTTTTCAATGATAAAACTTTTGGTATATAGTTGTTTTTTGTTCCGTTTATTTAAAATGAAAACTCTTTTAAATTTATTTTACAAAAATGTAGTTCATTGTTGGAGTGAATCTCTAATGATAATATTTGTTTTCATAAACATTTTCTTTTGTCTTTTTTTCCCATTGATAATGTTCTAGTATTATGTTTCGAATTATTTTTCCATGTGGTATTGCTTCAAT
The DNA here is from genome assembly GCA_026289955.1 of Argiope argentata. Lineage (NCBI taxonomy): Eukaryota > Metazoa > Arthropoda > Arachnida > Araneae > Araneidae > Argiope > Argiope argentata. The sequence goes on along the minus strand of JAOUZG010010069.1, from coordinate 8,903 downwards.
TTAAGACATTATTTTGATAAATTTTTGAAGATTTTGTTTGATAATTAAAATTTAGTAACGAGCAAATTTGAATTATAAATTATTTAAATGTACTATATGTATTTAATGTAGCTACGTTTGTTCGAATAATATTTTCATAATGATTGCAACTGGAGCAAATAGGCCTAAAGGATAGTACAACTTTGAAATTAACTTCAGTAGAAAAACTCTTTGTTACTGATTCATTAGATGCTTGAAAAATCTCTTCCTGGACATCTATTCCAAAAGCATCTCTCTCAGTATCCAATTTCACCCCTCAGACATGCGTAATATTTTTTAATGGAACGTTTTCTTATTTCAACATCTCTTCCAAAATTTTAGAATTTGTTGTCTGTTTGGCTAATGGTAGGGTGATATGTGATGCAAGTTGCTTCATTTATTGATACAGAATTGCAGCTTTAGTATATGTTCATGTTCCCATGACAAGATCATCCATATAGATATTATTCTTAATGTGTTTATTTGCAGTAAGATATGTTTGTTTGTACAATGTAGCCAATTCACACAGAGGAGCTGATAATAAAAATGGACTTGAAGTGAGTCTGAAGGGAAGATGTGTTAATCGGTAAATTACAATTTCTTCTCCTGTGCAGAATTTCCCATCAAGCGCATACGTTTTACTGAACCAAAAAAAAATCGTTTTGAGTCTATGTCTTCGTCCGATAGTATCACCTGTAGAAATGCTTGACTTATATCACATGTAGTTGCTATTTTTGAAAGGCTGAACCTCAATAATATAGCCATGATACCGGGAAGTAGATTTGGTCCAATTTCAAGTGCGTCGGTTAAAGATGGATGTCCTTGCAGAATGGGAAGATGCATCGAAAACTATACGACACTCGATTCCTTTTTTTGCAATTTTCTTTACTGCATGATGGGGGGTGAGCAAAATAAACGTTCTTTATTGTCTGCTTCCTGTTATACGATTTCAACTTGTTCTTCATAAATGGAATCATGGATGAGTTAAGAATATTCATGTTTAAAAACTGCGTCTCTGTGCAATTTTCTTGTTAAAGAATTAAAACATCGAATTTCGACTTCATAACTGTTTGCCACAACTTACAATGCTTAAGTTGGAGTACCTACATTAATATTTTGAACTGTATGAATGAAGGAAATTGTTGCTGGTGATGGAGGCCCACCAAGTACACGCCGAAAATTGATGGGAACTAGGTCAAATGAATATGACAACTTGACTGGATGCTCTGAATTCACGACATTCCAGTTGAAATTTTCATCGATTAAAATCTCAATTAGTAACCTCGACAGTGAATCATCTGGTTCGGGTAACTTCAGTCGTTTTTCTCGAAGCGTGAAACGTCATTTGTTGGTGACGGATGGGATGCATGCTTATTGCGTCTTTCGAAAGCAATAATGTTGAATTTAGATTTGTCCCTGATGAATAATAATTGAAATTAAGTCACTCGTTTGAGGCAAAGTTGGCATTAGTATAGAGTCTTTCGTTTTCAAATGAAATAAAATTCCCACTTATCAAAAATAACTCATAAATAGTTTAATGGGTGCGAAAACTAAGATTTTCCTTTTTTTTCTAGTGTTCGTGTTATAATCATTATGGATGAAGTTTAAACTTCATAATACTTTTGCAGTTTTAGTAGAATCAATGATGAAAAAATTATAAATGTTTCGTTTCTAAAATAACATGCTAGATCCTTTTGACGTAAATAAAAAAAAAACTATATCTAATATTTAAAATCAGCATTCGCTTTATGCAATTATTTATGACATCATTTCGTTTGTTTTAATCTGCATACCGACTGAGCTAAAACCAAAATAACGATTATAATCTAGAATGTCTTTTCATGTCACAGAGATAGCATAGAATCATGGGCAGTGGAGGAATTTCTTAGTCCTAGTACCAAGACGAATTCGTATTTATTAATTTGAGTATATTTTTATCGTGTCAACAACCAAAAATCCTGTCATGTTTAAATATATTTGTCTATGAAAGAAAGAACCTGCCATAAAAGAAATAGAAAAAATAAATGAAATGTTAAAATTCAATAATAATGTTTAAGTTTGAAATTGAAATTGACCTGAACTCTTGGCTAGACATATATAATATCTTTTGAAGTAGATATATTTAATGAGTCATTCTAACTTCACAAAAAACATTTTTAAAATATTCATATAAGATGAATAAAATCCAAATTTTTATTTGTTGATTTTAAAAATAGAATTACATTTGCGAGTTGTTTGACTTATATATGTAAATGTTGCTTGATGTATCCACTGAAAATATTAGTAAAAGAGGGTTAAAAGGTTAAGGAAATACGTAATCCTAAACTTTATAATTATAATGTTTTTATATTAAAGAGATTACAATTTTAGGAAATGCAACCTGAAATATTTTTTTGAATTCAATAATTAATATTTTCTTCCTTCGATACTTGATGTAGAAGCATACATTCGCGTGTGAATTTAAAATGTTTCTAGCAGAGTTTCGTTAAACAAAAGATTCAAGAAATGCAATTTTTTACAGCAATATGCAACCCAATTTTGACGGTATATATACTAACTATTTCACTCAGTATGTATCCTTGGTATCCCTGTTTATTTAACCTTTAATTAATTGCGCTTAATTCTTGCAAAATAAAAGGTGTCCAAAAAGTTCCCGTACTGATGATTTGTGAATTTATTTTACAAAAAAAATAGGCTTAAAAAGAATTATTTTTATGGCAATGATAAAAAGCACTTTTAGCATAACTAAGGAAAAAATACTGAAATTACATTTATAGTTAAATGTTCAAAATTTCCACCTCTTTCTTGGAGACAAAGCTGAACTCCTTTGCGCATGTTTTTCGAAATGCGTTTTAACATGCTAGGAGTGATTTCTTGTATCCTTTGGGTAATTGCAATTTTCAAATCATCTATTGTATGAGGATCACCTTCATAAATTTTGTCCTTTAAATATCCACACAGAAAAAAGTCCGGGATGGTCAGATCAGGGGATCGAGGAGGCCAAAGATTTTTTGAGATAAGTCTATCGCCGAAATAAGCTTCAAGCATGTCCATGGTTTCATTGCTCGTATGGCAAAATTTAATATTCTTGAAAAAAAATCATGAAAAATGATTTTTTTTAATTTGGAGTACGGAACTTTTTGGACACCCGATACATTTAAATTGTTAAAATGATACTTCAACTCTAGGTATCAAATTTTCAGACACACAATAGGATGTAATTTTTTTGTTATTTTTCTACGAATTTAAATAAACTAAAAGTTCTCCTTGAGTTGTCGATATGTTTGCATCTAATCTTGCTTTACTAATAATAACAGATACGTGTGTGGATAAGAAAAATAAATATATACTCCCATTTAACCCCCTTGTTGTTCTGACTATATCTATATTTTCCATCATTCAAACGTATTATTTTAAGAGATCTATTGCTGGAATATGTAATGCAAGATTTCAGAGAAATTGCAATAAAATTCAAAAATTTGATGGGTAAACAATTTTTTTTAAAAATGGATAAACCGTTTTGAATTCTGTAAATATTTAGAATTATAAAGAAGCAAATAAAGGAAACAAGAAACAAATTATATAACAAGTAATAATCCTTCGATGCACTTAAATATTTCCCTAAAAATAAAAAAATAATAATTGTTAAACCGAAACCACCATTAATTGCAGGCATAATGAGTATGACGAAGCTCAAAAAGTAATTTACTAAAGAATATAGAATATTAATATATTGAATATAGAATATAGAATAAAGAACTTGAAATTGGCAACAAAATAAGTTATAACTCTCATAAATTCCAATTTATACCAAAATACAAATATGCGTTGTTCCAAAGAATAAATTATTAATTTATATATATATATATATATATAATTAAAACAATAGGCTGTAAATTAAAAAAAAACATACTTTCAATCTAAATCATTTTAGTGCATTCAGTAGAAACTAGCATAAAGACAAAGTCCGCAATATTTCTTAATAACATGATAATTATGTTTTAAGTTATTTGATTTAAAGTAATCAAAAATTAAGAAAAAATGAATTTTGAGAAATATACATTTAAAGTATACAGTAGCATATTTTAATGATAAACTACGTGGGTGCATATTTCAAATTCACCACATTTGCGGACTGCACCTTCCTCCTCCTTAGCGACTAATATTTCAGTTTTTAGTCATTTTTCCCTGCAGACAATTTTTGTATTTGGCGGTGAAATCCCTGAGATTCCTTTATTCTGTTTCTGTCGAGCTCAGCAATCACAATTACTTCATTTACACTTGGATAGATTCCAATAATTAAACCTAAATGCAAAGTAATTCTGAATGATAAATTAGTTTTTCATATGTGTTTTGCTATCGATATTTTTGATTTATATTATGAATTTGAGAATTTTTTTGAACAAATTTAAAATAAAGTGGAAATTTTCAACCTATTTCAGCACTATTAAGGAATACTTCGTATTGCCGTTGATCAACAGCTCAAAAGCATAGAAATATTTTACATTTGCTTTTTGCTATTTTATTCAAATGCCAACCAGGCTTATAGCTCTGTAGTTAATTGTACAAATCTATCAATTATTTCTGCATCCAAATCATCCAACAATTCCTTTTCAATTGAAATCGCATGAATTGCTCATAGGATTGCAAGTTAATATCTGATTTCAGAGAATGAATAACTTTATCTATTCCTTTATACCTTTTTAAAATATACTGTCAAAATTGGTTGAAAGGCTCATAAAAATCAGACGGATTTATTAATTTCATTAACGTTTTATTTTTCTTTATCAAGAAAGCAGTTTGATGATGAAACGTGTGTGATTCAATTATTTAAACCGTATTTCCTAGTCTATTTCTGTAAAAAAACTTAATTTCTTTTTCCTAGAAATTCTTCATATAGTGATTTCTGCTCATGAATTGTATGCGGCAAAACTGTTCGTTAAAATTTATTTTCTACGCTTTCAGGCCGAAGATGTTCCTAGAGTGTCCACTTTATTGAAATTTCCTAAACACAAACATAACATTTCGATGAAATTTCGTCAGTTCACATCTGTTTATTCCACTTAAGATAATCTTTCGGTCAAATCCTTTGCATCATCGATGCTTCATAATTGTATCATCTTAGGTAGGGATTTGGAGATGAACAGCATACTGTATTTATGATGTATTTCATTAAATGGAATAATGTATTCAATACCCTTATTGAAAAAGAAACATGTTTTGGAAAAAATGTCAGATGAGATATTAAGGGTTTATGGCAGTGCTCAAAAACCTGAGAGAACAACCGGAATTTTTTATTCGAATTATCCTATTCTGAATCTTACATCTGTACCTGAATAACATGCAAGAAAAACAACATTTATTACTAGTAGATGTAGATAAGCTGATGAAAAAAGAAGCTGTGCTACATGGACGATTAGAAAAATGGAATACGACTCACAACTTACAGGTTTGAATCACCGAAACTGCATTCAAATCAATTTTCGATTTTTATTCATATTCTTATGAACAACAAGGAAATAAATTTCAAATTGAAAATATTTAAAATAGCTAAATTCGTTACCAGAATAACCTAATCAGATTCGATTCGAAAAAATCGGATACCTAGAAAGAAGAATTTAATTAAAATGAGAGAAAAGAAGATGAACGTATAAACTGAGAAGAAAATTCAAATCAATAGTCGAACTAATAAAAATAAAGGCAATGAATAGATCATGTCATCAGATTAAAATCTATTCTAAAAGAATCATTTGAAATCCATTCTAAAATTTTGATTTTAAGCAAATATTAATTTTTATAACTCATTTCATTTGCTAAGATAATACAAGATAGCAAATACACTGCATAACAGAAAGAGAATTTTAAATTTAATATACTCGACATTAGACTCGATATTACATTAGAATAATATGAAGGTGGTTTTTATTAGGAGAAAATGCTCTAGCATGATATTCAAAAAATGAATCCATACATATTTTGTTTATCCATTAAATCTACTTTAATCAATACAAATCCACGAATTTTATGACATCAGCAGTATCGCCTATAAAATGAAATAGCTCAGAAACTGAAATCTTGATTCGTCAAACTATTAGCCATCTTCTGTACTCGTTTCAGGATACTTAATTTTTAAAATTAAGTGCTAATATACTAATGGCGCGGTTTTTCTGTCATTCATGCGATAGAACAGTACATTATGGGGAGAAGCATCCCTGCCTCTTTTACAAGGACGATGAGAAAGTTTATATACTGCCACTACTGGAAGAATCAGACGAAATGGATAAAAAGAAAGATGTCTCAAACGATATAAATAAAGAAAATTCGAGTGAAATCAATGACATTCTGAATCCAGAAGTTCAAAAAAATGATGGTGAAAATTCTGCGTTAATGGATGCATCGCTAAATGAAAATGTTGAAGAAGTCTGGCGAGTGCCTGTTTCCAGGAGAAAACGGAAACTAAAGCCAAGGTCAAATAGGGCAGAAATGAAAAATCCGCCTAGCACATCAATAGTGAGCACAGATAATAGTGAAAATGCATCGATTAACGCCTCTCTGGAAAATGTTGAAAGCAACTGTAATTCTGAAAGAGAATCTCAATCAGTCCGCACGAAAACCACAATTAACATTGGATCTCCCAATGAGCAAAAGAAGAGTGAATCAAAATCTTTAAACATATCCCCTGAGAAATGTTTTGACGAATTCGAAATGCCTCAGGAAGAGAGTAAAGGGAAATCTTTTAACGATGATAAAGTTGATTTTCTAGATTCCCTGGATGGTGTTGTTAAAGGAACTCTTTCAGTAATCAAAAATTTAACTGAAAGCTATAATTCTGTATTGAATTCCGAGTTTCCACAAGGACCTATAGAACAGAGAAATAGCGCAACTGAAACTTCAAAGAATCTAAATTACGAGAATAATACGACTAAAATTTCTGCCGAAGATTCCAGTAAAGGCAACGAAATGGCTGCCAGCGAGGAAGAATCAATCTCGTCCATGAAAGATGGCATTGCAGTAGCAGGACCTTCCAGAATACGACCCCATAAGAAAAATTTCCTTTGCGATATCTGTTTTAAACTTCTTGAATCCGAATGTAAAATTGAACATCATTATCGATTACATCCTGGCGACAAACCATTCGAGTGCAGAATTTGTAAAAAAATGTTTTCTCAGAAAGTACACTTCAACGAACATTACAGAATACACACTGGGGAAAAGCCCTTTGTGTGTGAGATATGCCAAAATGCATTTGTTCAGGCTTCTCATCTTAGGAACCACAATCTGACTCATACTGGGGAAAAACCCTATGAATGCCCCGTTTGTGGGAAAAGGTTCACGAGGAGCAGCCATTGCGACAGGCATCGCAGAGCAAAGCATGATTGAAATCAAAGAGCAAATCGCAGCATTTATACTTCTATTCTTCTATGAAACTGCTTCACATTCTCTATCGAACTGGAAAATGTTTACTCAATTATTACATTTATATTTTTTAAAATTTTCCATGTGCTCTACAAATTTGACAAAGTTTGATGATGTTAGATTTTACTTTGATTTGAGATCAACAAGCTTTTGCATTTTACTTCAAGATGAATTGACGATAGCTGTAAGATTTTACATTCAATGTGTTTACATCTGTATGCATAGGATAATTAACATTATCTTTGCTTTTTTAAGTATTCTATTGCATTTAAATATTCCATTGATTCTTAAATATTCATCGTTTGCATTGAAAAAAAATATCCTTTCTAACTTATTGAAAGATTTTTTAAAAAAAGTTTCGAAATAACTTTTTAAAAACATTTTTATACTTTTTCTAGTAATACCGCGAATAGCTATGGGTTCAAATGAACTGTCGATCGATCAAGACATTAAGTAAATTGCTATGTTTGTGTACCGCTTTAATTTTTATTGGTATTATGCTTTATGATAAATGTTACTTCTTATTAAAATTCTTTTTTAATTTGATGATCATTAAACTATTATTATTTGTCTACTATTGTGGAACGTTAAGGAAAACTATTATCAGTTTTAATTATATTGACGAATTTCAAAAGGATTTTTCTTGATATTTTTAATGTGTTTTTTGAATTCTTTAATAAATATATTTTTATTACGTATATAAATGAATTGTTTCTGTGTTATTTTTTTCCTTTTTAAGAAAAATTTTGGGCCATTTTATTCAAAGAAAATATCCTTATAACCAGTTTAAGTGGAAAGATGAAAATGTGTTTCGTAGAGGAATGTTTTTGAAAACATTATCGGAATTTGCGTCAAAGAAAAATAAACAAAATTTAATCTTTTTGTTTCCGATGATGCACTTAAAAAATAATACAAGAAAATGATTGTTACATTATTACAAAGGTTACAAATTGTTTGTAATAACAACTTTTGTGACATATTTTTCTTAATTTTTAACCATTTTTTAAATAAAATATTGTTAAATTATTTTGAAGTAGCATATTTCATTCGTTAAATTAGAACAATTTTTTTTATTGTTGGTTTTAATATTTCAATTAAATTTATTCTTCATTGATAATTTTCAAAAAGAGATATAAAGGCTCATTTTTAAATAATGATTGTTTTTCAATGTAAAATAAATTTTTGATTGAAAAACAATGCATTTTTATAATTGCATGCATTTTTTATAATTCGTTTTCCTCTTCAAATCAAGCAGTGGTGTAAAACTTTTCAGTGTGACCTTTTCATTAAAATTCATTCCATCTTGTGATAATTGGATGCGTAATGATTTAGATCGAAAACGAGGAAAATACATAAAGAAAGAAACAGAAGGGTGAAGACTTCTAAAACATTAAGTTAAATGTCTTGTGAAATTTGTGACTAATAAAGTATTTTTCCGGAAGAGCGTAGATATAAAGTTACAAGAAATA
>JAOUZG010010063.1:0-13999 GCA_026289955.1 Argiope argentata | reverse complement strand
AAGTTTGATTTTGATTTTTAGTTCATTAAAATAAATGTTGTTTTTTTTTTTAATTTCAATGGTCTCATATTCTCATTGAATATTGTATTTAACTGTATTGAACTTAAATTAAAATACTTTTGTTTCAGATAGGATTGTACTATTGGCATGTCTTGATTTATTACAAGCAACTCATGGGTGAGTGTTATTCCATTTTTACTATCGAATGTTTTACTAGCCATTTCATTTACAGATTGGAATGATTTTCAGTTCTTATTTGAATCGGAAGTATTCTATGAAAATCTAATACTATTAGTAAAGACCTTTTTTATATCGTTGTTTAAAATTATGTTTTAGATTTAATACATCATATAATTCGATTTCGCCAGCTGTTAAACGAAGAGTTTAACTTATTTTGAATATATCTGAACTTAAAGAATTAAGTTTTAACTAATCTTTAAATAAAGCTCTAAGCTGTAACAAATATATCACAGGATAATCGCATAGTTTCGAAATGTATTATCAGCCAAAATTATACAAGTTGAAACATTTGTCTAATTCAAATATTAATTGAAAATTATTCATATTGCTAATGAAGTTATATTTCACACCGCCATCATCTTTCACCGTATTAGTTTTTAAAAATTGCAGATTCCTATATATATATATATAATATAATATATAATATAATCTTTTTTTCATCATTCTTTTTGATTTAAAAGAACGAATGATCGTTATAGTTAACGATAGAATCGGGGTATTTTAATGTTACGTAATAAATGTTAAACAATCAATTTAAAATATGGTAATTTTTTGTTTTTCTTCGCTGTTTCTGTGAGTATTATAGCCACAATGAAATCTTCTTCGGAATGCAAAGGTTGGTTGTTTTTTTAATTATATTTGTATTCGATTTTATATTTGCATGCTTTTATGATGAAATTGTATTTATAAATATACATTTATGCACTCGTGAATGTTTTAATGCAATTACTTAACTGTGCCTGTTCAATGTTGAGAGTCCTAGCCCTCTTATTAGCGTCTCGATTCGACTTCTCACTCAGCTTCGTCTCTGTCACTCTTCGAGCGTTTCATGGGATTCACTCGACACAACATTCCTAATTGACCGGGAACAAATCCCACAGTGTTCGGCAGACCACAGCGTCTGTTCGTGCATTTCCGCTTGTCAAATAAAAGGGATGAATTTTTATTTATTGTATACACCTACAGGGAAGTGAGTGATATATTCTTTTCACTGCAGTCTTGGCCGAGGATGGTGAAATGTGCAAGATTGGGAAGGGCGATTTTACTTAAATTACATAATCTTTAAAACAAAAAAAACTTTGTTTAATAAAGAGATATTTAATTAATAGATCTCAATATCAGTGGAAGATCGAAGCATTCAGAGGCCCCACGCAATCCAAATAAGTATCTGCACATAAAGATTAATATTTAATTGCCCATTTCTGGAATTGAACTCAATCGCTTTTTTAACCCCTTGCACTATTCGGAACATCGGGAAAAGTCGCGCCTAACGCGGCTTCCTCGGTTGTCGCTTTGAAAAGCGACCGGTGGATCGCGTGTGCCGAAACTTGAGACCTATTCTTACAATCGAGCGCGAGGTAGTCGTACCCGTATTTACTTTACACGATGGAACTCTTGTAAAATTCAAATGAATTTGAATCAAAAACTTTAAAAAAATGTTTTAATTGTTATACAAGATGAAAACAAAATCTATATAAATAATATAATTCTTGACAAAATTAAAGTATATAAAAGCAAACCCACGGCAGTAGTATTTGAATATCAAACTTAAAACTGAAAGACACAATATAAATAAACAATTCATTACCAACAAATTATTAAATTAAAAAGTACTTACAAGTAAAAAGTTAATATTCTTGCATAGTATATTTTCTTAAGCATTCCGGTAAATGCAAAGCCACCTTACATTTGCTGCATTCCCAGCTTGTTTCTCGACGTTTTTTGCGTTTGTAACACACTTTACAAATCCTAGTTAGGTGTTCTTTACTAGGCGTTGTATCAATGTGTTTGGGGAAATGTGCCCAATATTGCGCTTGTAAGCGCATTGTTTGAACTTCTGAGGATTTCCCACGTCTTGTATAGTCAGGCAGCTGTACATATTTTAAGATTACTTCGACTATATCTATTCCATAATTTACGTAGAATTCTCTTCTTGGATCTTATAGCTGTTTTTTACGACATGCGTATCATGTAGGCCCATATCGGTCATATAAGTTTTTTGTATACCTTAATATATTTCCTCGTAATGGGGAAACATGTCATTTGATGACTGAGGTCAATTCCCCCTATTCCATTATTGCATTCGATAGGCATTTCGGTTTAAATTTCGTCCCCCTCTTGTTTGTCTGTTTTCGGTCATTTCTACAGAGGCGTGTTTGGCTGTCAACACATACACATCACGTTTGCCTTTCCCCCTTACAGCTAATATTCCATTGCACGTTCAGCGCAGATGTTCTCCTGGTTTTAATATGCACGCTCAAATACCCTTCGGCCTATTTTTTCTGTTATTAAGTACGGTGTCGATAACATTTGTTTTGTGATTGTGCAATTTTAGAAATAGAGAGGGTGAGGAATACCAATTGTCAATGAACAACGTTTATCCTTTACTCAAAACCAATTCTGCCAATTCCGTCACCAAACATTGTGATGCAGTATCAATCAGGTCAATTTTGTCTTCACCACCATATATTTTGAACTTGCTGCAGAATCCCGCAGTTACTTCACATAATTTATATATTTTATGCCAAACATGGCTCGTTTTAATGGATTAAATTGTTTATATATTAAGTGGCCTTTATAACGCATTAATGATTCGTCAATACTTATATTTTTATCCGGTGTGTAAATATTATTAAATTTGTCGTTCGAATACTTAATGATTGGTCTTACTTTGTGAAGGCGATCATTGTTGCAATCTGTTAGATTGTGTGAGAAATGCAAACATTGCGATATTTGGGTGAATCTTTTAAACGGCATTACTTTTGCAAATATAGGTGTTTCTATCACTTCCCATTTATACCAATGCATTTGTATATTTGATTTTTGATTTTCGCCATCAAAATACACAACGTATAATAGGCCATTATTTTATCTTTTATAACTGGAAACCAACCGCCATCCAGTTTCCTTATCTTTATTATTTGTCCCGCCTTACGATTTGTTTCCGTGACCACAATGTCCTACAAATTTTCGTCGAATATAATAAAAATCTAACACTCCGTAATTCGTGCCTAATTAGTCTAAAACATTCTTTTACACCTCAAACCTTCCAAGTATTTTCAAATATTGGTCTGCTATCCTTTTATGCCACTCAATTCCACTCAAGATTCACTTCAGGTCTGGGATTTTCCTCTTCATCACTGCGAATCTTCTTGCAGAATTTACAACGGGCACAATTATACTGCTGTCACTAGTATTTTCGTCACTGTCTGCAATTTTTCGATAATCTATCGATTGACAGCTTGAAACATTGGAAGCTTTTCTCGGCTCTTACTTCCACGAGAAGGACTTGCTTTTTTAGGAGTATTGCTTTTCCTGTACGTGCTGGAGGGCTTAGTGGAATTAAAAATATATATGCAGAGATCACTTTGTGTAGTAAGTTGTTAGAAACGTGTGCACCTCGTATAAAGAATGGTACAAACTGATGATCCGGAAAAGAAAACCGAATATAGACTAAGGGGTCTTGATCTCGCCGCGCGCACATATTAAACTTGATATCTGTATCAAGAAGCAACACTACGCTCTAGGTAGCACATGCTATGCACGGGCACACACAATCCTATTCACGGTGTTCATACTTGATCTAAAACTAAGACCACGAGTCTGATTCGTAAAAATAGTACAAGGGGTTAATATTTTTACTTTGTTGTTTTCAGAGAAATATACATATTTTTATTAATTTCCGATCTTATCAGCTGAAGTAATTTTTCCCATTTTTATATATTCAGTTTAAAAGCATTTTTTAAATTCTTTGATTCTTAATCTGTTAACTAGGGACACTTTTTTTATTCGTTTCATAATGGGCACAATGGGATATTTAAAATGGGAAGGCGAATTTCTATGACGAAAAATGTCGTCAGGCTCAATATATTGTGTGTGACGAAATGTTTCGTCATATATGGTTAACAAGTTAATATTTTAGAGATCAGCTATAAAGATAATATTGAATAAAAAATTTAATTGAATGAGAAAAAAGAAATTATATTTTTCAAAGGTAATAAATAACTAGGACCTTGAAGCTGTAGGATTTGTAATTTATTACGATCAAATAATGAACATAACAAATTTTACATGAACCTATCGGTGGAATAACTCAGTCAGTAAGCTAATATTTATAAACGTGTAATTATGCGTAAATTCATTTAAGTTTAATAATTCCGTATATACACGCATTGTAACCTTTATATTTTATAACTCAGTGGATTTACACTTTAAACGAATTTCTTTGGCAACTAGTGAACAACAACTTACTGATTTGCCTGTGCTAAATGGGATTCTTTTTAATCGCACTCTCCCCCACCAAAGTTTAAACAGGGCTGCCTACACTTCCTAGTAGTAACTCCTATTGAAAAAAGGTCATTTTTAAAGTTACTTAGGACCTCATCACGTTTTAATGCGGGATGTCTGCATTCCTCCTCAGCCAGGATCAGCTTTATAGCTTCCGAGTTGTGAACGCGATTGAATGGGGCCTCATGAGTAAAATAGCTTTGGGTTTCAAGTTCGAATCCGGCCAGCATCTCATCTCTTTATATAGACGACTAATCATAAATCCGCCGCTGTCACAAATGTCGTAGGACTAAACCAGATCTTCGTGAAATTGTGTAATCCTAGAAAAAGTTTTATTTACTTATAAATAGTACATCCTAGAACATAACTGTTGCCATAGTTTTCCAAGACATTGCCAAGATTAACAGATTTGAAAATTTGGAAAAGAATTTAGGCAAGGAAAACAAATATATATTTTTAAAAACTCTTATTAACGAGATTGTTGTGTATAAATAATAAAAGGCATACTCGCATCTTACCAGTGCACGAATTCTAAGCATTTAATTCAGCTTTCATACCTGCATATGAGCGGTAAATGTTGAATATATCCCTGAAGGGATAGGTGCTAATAATCATTAGTCAAGTATAATTTCTAATAATCAATATCACCCTTCCAGAAGGAACCATTTAATACTGACGCAAGCTTTGAATTCTAGATACAATCTTTAAATTTTTAATTATACCTGACATTACTTTTTTTTCTTCCCCGTGGAAATGTTATATAAGCTTCCACAGAGTGTTTAAATTCACCACCTGCCAAGACTGTAGTTACAGTGCTTTGTTTTAGTGCTTAAATAAAATTTTCGAATTGGGAACGATTGTAACTAATATTTAGCCGCGGATAATGCAATTAATCCATCTGAAATTGAGAAGAAAGCGAAATGCAACGTTTACTTCAAAATTTATTTCGTCTCCTCTTTAACTGACGTAATTTAATTTTTTTAACTGTCGTTCCTGCTTCAAGATGACCTTTTTCAGTGGTGCGAAAAAGGTATCAAAAACGGGGAGTCTAAAATAGGAATAGTGATGACTTTTAATTTGTAGGAGAATTTCAATAGTTTTGCAAAAACTTCTCAGTTTTTTCCCCCTTTTTCTCTTTCTGAAATTTGCAAGTTTTCGGCTTCAATCATTTGGAAGAAATCCTTTTGCAGAACCTAAAGGAAAATCGTTCCTTCAATAAACAAAGATGATATTTTAATACTAATGAAAGCGTTATGTTATTCCATCTTCATTTGTAGTTGTTACGAACGTCCCTAAGAAATGTTCAAGTTATATAAAAACACGAGTGAAATGTATTCAATGAAATTAATTTATTTCATAACACTAATCATAATATTCAGTCAATCTGTCGGATGAGGATTAAAATGTATCAATTAAATAGTTGCTTGAGTGCAAATGAATCATAAGAAATACGACCATTTTTCAAAATTCTGATAAAGTTATGATTCTTTTAATTTTATAATTTAATAATTCAACTATTTTCAATATTTTACTATAATATGCTAGAAAGAAAAATTACGTTTGGTTGAATTTTCATCAAATTGATAATAAGAGGAGCGTTAAATTTGTAATAAACAAAAATAAAAAATTATTAAAATTTCACTAACACATTTTGCTTTTACATCCATCTATTTAACGATGTGTAAATGGTGTTTTATTTAACTGAAATTTGGGTTGGAGCGGTAATTTTTCTGAAATTGAAATGCGATTTGAATTGAATTTGTTTGTCTTGATATTCATATTTAATCACCTTTCTGAAGATTTGATTTTTGGGTAAATTAAGGAAAAATAGGGAGAAAAAAAGTGAAATGTCGCATTTTTAGTCCTGGAAGAATTTGAGAAAAATGTTTGAATTAAGTACTGAAAAAGAATTGAAATTAAGTACTGTGCAGAATGTATCAATAAGAACCTCTGCAATGACGCTGAAACATGAGGAAGAATGCTAATCGGTATAAATATCGAATAAGTTAAATATACTTCAACAAATGTTTCCAGTTTTTGAAAGGTAAAACTTTATTAAACTAACAAAGCTTAAGTTTTTGGCGCGAATCTACAATGGTTTTTTTAGATATTTATAATTCTAGAGTGGTTGATGTATGCAATATATATTAAGTTAATACTATTTTCTGTTAAAAAAAGTTTTAAGCAGAAAGACTGAGAAAACATTCAACACCAAAAAAGTGTATTTTTAGAAATCATATGCCAAGGATTTTAAACTTAACTGGTTAAATTAAGCCAAATATTAACTGTGGAAATTAGTTTCAAAATGTCACCACAGGGTTGGGAATTTAAAACAAGCAACAATGTACATGTCGTACGCGCAGGGCAAATGGTACTGTTACACATTTTACGAAAAACGAGGAAGAATTACATTTTTATTTGCCAAATAAACTAACAATTCGATAAAATTTCGCCACTTTCGCTCTCTGTATCAACCATCTGGAGGATAACATTGAGACGTTTATTGTATTATGATTATTATTTATACATATTTAGTATTTTTCATACCTTGACTTATACTTCATTTGGTAATAACTATGAAATTAAACCCTTTACTTGAAACATTTCGGAAACAAGAAAGGGAGAGCTTTTGTTCGAATAGTTCGGATTGTTTCGTTCGAACTGTTTTTCGAATGCCCTGCCTTGTATAAAAAATGTAAAAGACTTTACGTCTCTGAGCAACGAGTCATTCATTATTGGCCCTGCTAACTGTTGACGCGGTTTCTCCGCAAATCAACGTTGGCCTTCCAAATCATCGCTGGCTACGTCAGTAATTATTGTTGATACGCGAGCCCCCCTCCATATGAAATACATGGTGGTCGTATTGGTACTATAAAGGAAACATATCACGAGATAATATTCGTATTGCATTTTATTGAGATTTCGAGTTTTTATAGTGAATGTTAATTTTATTTTACACGACGAGTATATACGTCACCCACACCACAGTAGAGGTTTGTTCCGACGTGTATACACGTCGAGCGCACTTAACTGTTTCAAGAAGTGATTTGAATAATGTAAAGAACATGAAAATAACAATGGAATAAAATTGAATTTTGCTGGAAAAAATTGTGGAATACCAATTGAGATTCAGAAAAACCATGAAATTACTTAAACAGTCTCCTATTAATATATTTAAAAGATAAATATAAAGCCTTCAAAAATATTTAAAAATAAAGATTTGAATTCCTTTCATTCTTTTTAATTTTTGTTTACTAAATGAAAACTCCAAAATATACCACTCGGTTAAATTATGCCAGTTAAAAATTGGGAAGAAATAATACATATAGGTTGCCAAACAGCAAACCGTGGAATGCTTTCGGTTATCTACATAAGTGCACTGCAGTTGCTTATTTAACAAGATAAGTAGAACGGAAGTGATATGACCCCATTGTGATAATGTTTACCCCTATTTAGAATGAATTTCCCCT
Organism: Argiope argentata; assembly: GCA_026289955.1. Lineage (NCBI taxonomy): Eukaryota > Metazoa > Arthropoda > Arachnida > Araneae > Araneidae > Argiope > Argiope argentata. The sequence continues at coordinate 6,002 of JAOUZG010010063.1, read as the reverse complement.
ATATATTTCATTATTTTATTTCGTGTCTTATTTAATTTTATTTTATTACATTGAATCAGTTTTGAAAAATTGTATAAAAATCCTGTTTTGAAGAAGTTGAGTTTTTTATTTGCTTCAACCGCATATGAAAGTTGACCATTCAAAATTATAACAAAGCAAGATGAATTAACAGAAAGAAGTGACAAAACTGTTGAAAAAAATTGAGTAGCACGATAAATTTTTCAATCGAAGCGCAATTGTGGAAATGTTTTTCATCCTTTCATATATATATATATATATAATATAATTTGATACTGATTTCACCATGTGACAATACTTATCCGATATTTAGATCTTGAAATAAAATTTTACATCACTACGATGACTTTTAAATCTTCAATGAATTTCTAAAATTTAATATATATAGCTGTTTTAAACTTTTTTTTGCTCTTCCGTTCTTGGAGCTAATCAATAGAAAACCTATTCCTCTTTCGCGTAGTGAAATAGCTTGATATGGGATTGGAAAAAGGTTTTTACTTCATATAGTATTAAATTATTTTAGTTTTCTATTGAATGATATTTTCATGTCTTAACTTCTAGGATATTGAGAAATGTCTCCTTTTAACTTTTCATTTCATTAAAATTTTTCCGTTGTATTGAAATTATTTAAAGTGAAAAATTGATCGAAGTGAAATAAAAATTTAGAACGATAAACTTTATCTGCTTTACTAAATTATTAAGGTATAAAATAAATGATAAAGTTTTAAAAAATTGACTTTACGTAGTTAAACCCTGACAGGAATCCAGTTCTTATTTACTTAGATTGAAATTCAATTTTAAATCGTTTTGGAGTTTCCGAAAATTAATCATTTTTTTTCTTTAAAATACAAACTGAGGTTTGAGACCATTTACTATACCTTTGAAAAATCAAAACCTAATATCTGAATCATTGAGATCATGACTTCTACAGGTTATTTGATCATCTTTCAATAAACCTTAGTTCTAAATTTTCTTCCTAATTTATTTTTTTGTTACCTGTTCTCGTGTGCTTACATCCTGAGCTCGAAAGTGGTGTTCTTTTCATCTTGGTTTGCCTTTAAACGAAAACTGCCTTCGATCAAATGGAATGATCTAGATAGTTCAATTTGAATATTTATCTATTGGATTTTTTTTCAAAATCGTAAAGATGAAAATAAAAATACGTTCATTTAAAAGTTTAGGGAAAAGTTGGTCTTAAATGGTAATATTCATTCTTTCTTGATGTAAAAGCCCAAGCTGGATGCAAATGTGAAATATTATAACGCATTTATAAGAATTGTGTAATTTTTATGGTGTATATATTTTTTGTTAAATCTCTAAAATTGCCCATTTTTTAGAAAAGATGTAGTTACCCAGGATGCTAAATTTTGTATAAGAATCGGTTTGATTTGCAGTTCAATCAATAGTTTTGTGAAATTGGTTTTTTTTTTTCAAACAAGTAGTACCGTTTTTTAAAATCAAATTGATAACCTTTTTACAGTCCAAAGCAAAATTTTCGAATTTCCCTGAGTAATTTGTTTGAATTTTTTCTGTTGAAAGTTTGTTCACCTGCCCCTAACTTAAATGTTGTTTATCATTCGATGTGTTATATGGTGAAACATTGACAATGCAGATGTTGCTTTGAAATCGAATTCTGCTTTCATAGAAAAAAAAAATCCCTAAACTAGATTTTTGCTAGCAACATCTGTTGCCCCTCCTTTATCAGATTATGTTGCAACAATCTGACTTCAAATTTGATTTTTTATACTAATTTGATGTATTTCGCTAAATGATTATTAAAATAAAACGTACAGGTAGTAAAAAAACTTATCTAAAAATAACTTTTAAAAAGGTGAAATTCTTGAGATATAGCTATTAATTAAATATTATGAATGATTTTAAAAATAAGTATGAATATCAATATCTGTGTGGGCAGCCATATTTAACGCCAAAAAAAAATCAAAGAACTGTTAACATCAATTGAAACTCTTAACAATTTAAAACGATTAATTAGAACGTTGCTCTTGTCAATCCTTGAGATATCCGATTCTATGATGGAAATGCTAAGTGAGACATAGTTATTTTTTTATTTCGGGTAATAAAGGTTTCGCGATAAAAATTGTAAATATTAGATTCAGTTAATTGCAAAAAATTTTGTCGATTTTTAGACAGTTTCGCTTTTGTCAGTTTTTTACCCTTTTTAATGTTCACTTTTTTATTTGAAAAATTAGAGATAGATAATTGTTAATTAATAAAATAAGTCTGAATTTAGTTCTTGAAATTATCATCCCTGCATTCCTTACTTTTATTCTTGTGAATGTTTTTTTAATTAAATTGAAAAATTCTTTCAAAATCATGCAGTTGAGGATGTTTAATCAGAAAAAATATTTCCAGATTTAATGCCAAATATTTTAATGGCTTGTTTTAGTTGAGATTTTTGTTCACTCAGTTTCTACTTTTTCTAGCTTCACTATATTTAGTTTTTACTATACGAAATAAAAAGAAATCGTCTGTTTATCGCCACGGAAAAACTGAATATTAATAGACAATTTTAAAGAATATTGTTAATACATAAGAACAAAAGATTTAGTAGCGCCTGATATAGTGAATAGTCAAATGTACAAATGGTTCCATACAAACTCCCGTGAATGTTGAATGCTCAGCAAATCCAAATAACTTTTGATATTGAATTTATTCTCTTAGGGAAGATATCTCAAATAATGAATGTGAGATGAAATTATGATTAATTTTAATGCATGTCTATCATTAAAGAGGAAATGCCAGTCTGAAATTTCATGGATTTTAGATACAATCTTGTTTTTAAGATAAGTCACCATTCGCATTATTTAATAATGTATGCAAAAGAGTATTTTTGTAAACTTCTCTGAAAAGAAACCCTAAGCAAAGAAATTCGAATTAAATATATCTAATATTATATACAAACCAGTGCAAGCAGATATCTTGAAAAATGTTAATTAAGTGACAGAGATCTTGATATCTTTTATAAAAATTAATTAGGGAAGCATATAATCGAATACATCCAAAACCTTCTATTTAAAAGTAATATTCTTTGAATATATAACAGAGAAATTCTCTTTTGAAAATTCAATTCCAAGCTTATGCAAATTAAATCTGTGGAGATTCAGCTGTACTTCAGTTGAACAAGTGTTATCGGTTCAGGATTCATCCTTGCCGTCGATCCCCAATTCATAATTAGAAATTCTTTTTTTAAAAGTTTGTGTTCTAAAACTAGATGCAAGCTAACGTATGAAAAGCTGCACTTCATAATGACAACTTCTTCAGTAAACTTTTGATAATTAATATCAAAATTGTGGCAACTTTTCCCGAAATTGAACCTATTTGTACAAGGAAATAAAAGTGCAAAAAATATTCGAAATCATTAGTCATTCAAAGAATTAGCTGCCATTTGAAAAACTAATACTCTGTGTTTTTTATAAATTCATCTGAAAATTCAGAAAAACGTTAGCTAACAGTAAAGTCAAATTGCAATCCAGAAATCCAGATAAAATAAGTCTCAAACTCATAAGTCTTGTCCTCGACTGTATTTTCTTTAAACTGTTAAGGATTCTTTTTTACCTAATTAATAAATGTATTATATTTTAATTTAATTGAGGAAGAACAATGCAATTCGTGATTGCCGACTCATATTTTCTTTCAAAATGATTAGAAATATGCTTTACATTTATGCCAGTGATACGTATAAAAATTTAGTGTATGGCACAAAATTCATTATTTTTTAAAAGACCACGAAGAGAAACTCGATCCGTTTGCCAATGGATCTAAATATTCATAACTTGTAGTTTTCGCTCTTTCACACTGCATAAATGAGATAATTCCTATGTTAAAATGTTAACATCTTTCTTTAAAAAGATACCTGTATTTGATCTAGGACTATATATTTCTGAATGGTTTCGTATCGGTTTATTTACCGTTGAATTAATTTGCCTTTTCGAATTTGCTTAAATGACGAATGTTTAAAAATGCATGCCAATGGGTTACTCACAAAAATTCTGCTAATACTAGACCATGTAATTGAATATCTCTTTAAATTTAGGAAACAGTTTTATGATTACAGTTGTATTCTTGCTGATGCCTATGTAAATCATAAAATTCCTGATACATCCTGAATTCTTTTCGTTCTATATATTTTTTTAAATGACAGATGAAGATTACTGAATTGAAATAGATATATATATTTTTAATATTAACGGATTTCTGCTATTTTAAATTAATTCCTTGGTTTATTCAAGCATAAGAATTCTTAAAATTTGAATAGACAAATTCATTTAGAAGCAGAAAGTTCGTAACTTGAACTCTCTTTATATTTTAAAAAAACTCATATTCCTAATGGGAATAAATGGTACTTTGGACATTAAAGTTGTAAGCAGCTAATATTAGTTTAAGCACTCAATTATTCTAGATTAGAGTAATTGGAGGAATGGAAGGATAAACGTAATTTATTAATTCCTTAAATTTATCATTTTATTTATTCATTTATCTTAGAGAAGGAGATTCCAATTACACCGAAATATTAATAAAATCCGGTTACTCGCGAAGAAGTAAATATATTATTCTAATAATATTTTGCAATCGTGTTCATTTTTTTTAATTTCGTTTGAAAATCTATTCATTTTTTACCGCTAAGTTTAAGATTCTCTATTTCTTCAATTATTTTTGCAGTGAACTTGAATATTTAATGCTAAAAAAGATTTTTTTTCTATCCTAATGTCAGTTTAAACTCGTGTGACTAATAAGAAATCCACCTTTTTATAATTTTGTGAAGATCTTTTTTTTAAAATTTGTAATCGGTTTTGGTAAGAATTATTGCGAAAATATGGATTCAGTGTCAATTTTTTATTCCCATGATAAGTTTTTCAATCGTTTGATATTTCAAATTCTAGTTTTTTTCATTTATTAAAAGCGTGATTTAAAAATAAAATTAACGAAATTGTCGGAATTCATAACCATCTAAAATCCTTCGATAATCGGGTCCTTAAGAATTATTTATGATTTAGGGTGAATTAATACAGTTATTCTGAAGTTTCTTGTATAAGGTTTGAGCTTCATTTTGTGTAAAAAAAAATATAGATTTATTCTATTATAAGAATTAAATTACAAACATATATAAGTATTTATTTGAAGCAAATTCAATTTTAAAAATAAAGCCCATTATCTCTTGTAATTACGATTCCATGAAATCTATTGGATACAAAATTACTTCTCATTAAAAAGTTATCGATTGCTAATTGTCATTTTCTCAGTATTAATTATAAGGCAATTGATTATAAATAATACTGTAGAAACCTGGAATATAGCCAAAAAGATATTTATCTTTTGAGAATGTCCAGTTTGCTCATCAAGTGATGATTATAATAGATTTCCTTAATGTTTTTATAAGGTTAAAAGATTGTAATAAAATTTTTGCTAATTAAAATTAGAAATTCAAGGAAAATTTCCAGTCTGGAAATGGATAGTTATTCGTTTTTTCTTTAAATTATTTCTAATGACATATAATATTGTTGAAAATGTAAATATACAAGAAAATTGCTTGTATTTTTTTTATTAAAAATTATTTTCTTCTTTATAATATATTGCACCAGCCTGCTATTATTATTTTAACCCATTAGCTATCAAGACCCCCACATTTGGGGACTTTGGAATTATATCTGAATTTCATTCTATGTATACAATATATTAATCAATCTTGTGTGTAGTAGAAAGTGTATGCATCCTTATTTCCTCTATGTTTATGTGAAAAATAGCAAAATTGAAGAAGTAATTTTTTTAAGTTACTAATTATTAATTTTATGTTTGTGTGCTTTATTTGTAAAGTACCGTTTTCGTGTTTAATATTTAATGTTCATTAAGAAATTCAGTACGTTTTTACGTAATTTTTTGTGCATTAATTAACATTGATTGCCATTCTGAATTTCTTACATTGTAATTTTTGTAATATCACCGGTGAACCTCTAGGCATTTAAAGT
>JAOUZG010010061.1:0-13593 GCA_026289955.1 Argiope argentata | reverse complement strand
GTTTCTTATTCCATAGAGCAAACTGGGATTCCTTTATGAACTTAGCAGATATCTCACAGACTATGGTCAGTATCCCAGACATCACAGAAGCAGTTAAACATGTCGTTCAAACAATTATAGAAGCCGCTAATAACACCATACCAAAAACTTCTCCACGACTAAGGAAATTTTGCAAACCATGGTGGAACGAAGCTTGCCGCGACAGTCATAAGCATCAAAAGAAACTGTGGAACGTTTTTAGACGATATCCAACAACAGAAAATCTTGTTGCATTTAAGAGAGCGAAAGCGCTTGCTCGTCGTATTCGTCGCTGTAGTCAGAGGGAATCGTGGATAAAATTTATATCGTCCATCACATCCTCTACTCCCAGTAAACTGTTATGGAGAAAAGTAAAGGCCGCTAATGGGATTTATAGTGAACCCTCCATTCCAGTATTAAATACAGGAAATGCGGTACATTCTGCCCCATTAGATGTAGCCAATATTCTAGGTCAAGCCTTCGCACAAGTTTCCGCAATAGATTCTTATAGTCCCGAATTTCTGACGATTAAGAATCTCGCGGAACAGTTGCATTTGCGTTTTAATGATCAAAGTACTTTTTCATATAACTGTAAATTTAGGATGCATGAATTGGAGAAAGCGTTATCTCATACCCACGATACCAGCCCCGGTCCAGATGGAATCACATATAACATGCTTCGCCATTTGAATAAAACTTCGCTTTCCAATCTACTATTTTTATTTAATAGAATCTGGACAGAGCAAAAGTACCCGTCACAATGGAGCGAAGCTATTGTGATTCCAATCTTAAAACCAGGCAAAGAATCTTCAAATCCTCTGAACTATAGGCCAATCGCTCTAACGAGTTGCGCTTGTAAGACCTTTGAGCGCATGGTGAATGCTCGTCTTATCTTCGAATTGGAGAAACAAGGATGTATATCCCCATTGCAAAGTGGTTTTCGTGGAGGTCGCTCCACTTTTGACAACCTCATTTTGCTAGAAACCCAGATACGCAACGCTTTTGTCAAGAGAAACCACCTTGTCTCCATATTTTTTGATATTGAAAAAGCGTATGACCGTGCTTGGCGCTTTGGCATACTTAGAACACTTTTTAACTTTAATTTTAGGGGAAATCTACCAATATTCCTACAGAACTTTTTATCTCATAGAATATTCAGAGTCCGTGTGGGCAACTTTTATTCAAATTATTTTATTCAGGCTGAGGGAGTTCCGCAGGGAAGTGTCCTTAGTGTCACGCTTTTTATCGTTCATTTTAGTCAAATTTTAACATGTTTACCTTCATCTGTACAAGCTAGCATTTATGTTGACGATCTGCAGGTCTCATGTCAAGATAAGGATATGAATTTAATTGCACAAAACTTGCAAACCACTGTGAATAAATTGGTGGATTGGTGCTATAACAATGGACATGCTATCTCTCCGGAGAAGAGCCGATGCGTCCACTTTTGTCGAAAAAGAAAGCTTCACCTCGATCCGAATATATGTATTCGTAATATTCAAATCCCTGTGGTGAAAGAAGTACGGTTTTTGGGAGTGATTCTTGATCGGAAGCTCCCTTTCCTTCCACACGTATCATATTTGAGGGAAAAGTGTGAGAGAATATTAAATATTTTAAAAGTCCTCTCTAGAACATCTTGGGGTGCCGATAGAACCTCCCTCCTCCGTATATATGAGGCAATGATCCTCTCCCGAATTGATTATGGGTGTATGGTGTATGGTTCCGCCTGCCCATCCGTTTTGAGGCGACTTGATACCATTCACCATTCGGCTTTGCGTATCTGTTCAGGTGCATTTCGTACTTCTCCGGTTGAAAGCCTCTACGTTATATGTCATCAGCTACCTCTTTATTTAAGGCGTAAGAAATTGTCTACCTTATTTTATTTCAAAGTAAAATCAGTTCTTAAACATCCTTTGGGTCAACTGTCAATACCAGTTAGTCTTCTTCGACTGTATAATGCCCGTCCTTCGAATACGCTGCCGTTTTTTGAGAGAACCAAAATGCTCCTTCATGACTTGGGACTTAACGACATTCGTGTTAAAGCTGTAGATGTTTTTTCTTTTCCACCCTGGGATATCCCACAGTTTTCTTACCTGAATCCTTTTATTGGATTCGATAAATCCTCAACATCTCCTGTTGTTTTACAACAACTTTTTTTCTACCATCGCAATCGGTATTTTTTGTATGAACCAATTTTCACGGATGGCTCGAAATCGAATGGTCATGTCAGCTGTGGCATAATATTTCCGTCTGATACAGTCGGCCATCGTCTTCACGATTGTTTCTCTGTCTTTTCAGCTGAGTTGGTAGCAATTTTGAGAGCTCTCCAGAGAATATCACCTTCAACTCAGCGTAAATTTATTATCTACACTGATAGCATGAGTGCTTTGGAGACACTTTCACACTATCAAAATCGGATGCATCCGATTGCGATTAAAATTTTATTTACTTTACGGGTTTTAAAAAACGATGGGTTTGAAATAAAATACTGTTGGGTTCCGAGTCACGTCGGTATCTTCGGAAATGAAAAAGCGGATTTGGTAGCGAAATCTGCATCGACCTTTTTTAACATATGTCTTCCATTTTACGACATTAAAAGGTCTATTCATCGTCATTATTATTCAGTTTGGCAAAAATCATGGGATCTGCAGGTCGGAAATAAATTGCGTTCTATTAAAAATGATATTGTTTTGTGGCCTGTTCATCCTATACGTGAGATGGATGTTAAATTGACTCGTCTCCGTATAGGTCATACGCGCTTTACTCATAGGCATCTGCTTTTGGGCCAAAATTCGCCTACGTGCAGCAGTTGCAAAGTGGATTTTACTGTTCATCATATTTTAATTGAGTGTCCCGTTTTTAATCCTTATCGTACTTACTTTTTTAGTTCATTTTCTCCAACGTTACAGGACTTGGTGGGTGTGAAATACCACCCAAATATTTTTAAATTCCTGAGAGCTATTGGCTTCCTTTCTGGTATATAGTCTTTTTAATTTTTTATTGTTTTTCCTTTTGGGGATTTTTATATTACATTTTTGTATAAAATTTTCATGAGTCAGTGTTTTAAATTCAAAGTTGCTAAAATATATTTTTTCTTCCTGCTTTCTCAATTCTATCTTCACATTTCTTTGACTATAATGAGTTTTTTTAATACATTTTATACTTTTACCATTTGATTGGCGCAGTATGGCCAAATATGGCCCTTGCGCCAGTAAACCCTACAAAACCAACCAACCAGAACTTCTGCCATTACTGACCTTTGCAGTCAGTCGAGATCCTTATAATAGTGACCATTTCCCCATTATTGTCTCACATACTGATAGCGGTGGTGTGACTCATCGTCCTCCACGTTTCCTATTCCAGCGGGCAGACTGGGGTACTTTCATGAGATTGGCAAATATTACAGAGACCATGATCAGTACTTGCGACATCACGGAAGCAGTGCAACAGGTCGTTGATATCATAATAAGTGCTGCAAACGCCACCATTCCGAAAACTTCCCCATGTATAAAAAAATTTCGCAGACCGTGGTGGAATGAGGCTTGTCGTGACAGTCATAAGAACCAAAAACGGCTATGGGAATATTTTTAGAAGGTACCCTACAACAAAAAATCTAATTGCTTTTAAGCGTGCCAGAGCCCTTGCTCGTCGCATACGCCGAATTAGTCAGAGGGAATCTTGGATTCAATTCGTGTCATCCATCACATCCTCCACTTCCAGTAAACATCTATGGAGAAAAGTAAAAGCCGCTAATGGCATTTATAGTGAATCATCTCTATACCTGTTTTAAAAACAGGAAATGAGATACATTCCGACCCATTAGACGTATCCAATATTCTTGGTCAAGCATTCGCACGAGTATCCGCCACAGATTCTTATAGTCCTACATTTCTGACAATTAAGAATCGTGCGGAACGGTTGCCTTTGTACTTTAATGATGGATGCCCTTTTCCGTATAACTGTGAATTCAAGATGTCTGAACTGGAAATGGCCTTAATTAAAGCCCATGATTCCAGCCCTGGACCAGAGGGGCTCACCTATAATATGAATGCAACTTCCCTGTCGAATCTGTTACTATTATTTAACAGAATATGGACGGAACAAAAGTATCCTTCACAATGGCGCGAAGCTATTGTAATCCCAATTTTAAAACCTGATAAAGAGGCATCCAGCCCTCTGAACTACCGACCAATTGCTTTGACAAATTGTCTCTGCAAAACATTTGAGAGAATGGTCAATGCACGTCTTATATTCGAATTGGAAAAACAAGGATGTATACCCTCGTTGCAGAGTGGTTTCCGAAGAGGTAGATCTACAAACGATAACCTTGTTTTACTGGAAACTGAGATACGCAATGCGTTTGTTAGACGGAACCACCTTGTCTCCATATTTTTCGACATTGAGAAGGCGTATGACCGGACATGGCGCTATGCCATACTTTCAACACTTTATAACTTTGGTTTTAGGGGAAACCTTCCCATATTCTTACAAAATTTTTTATCACATCGGACTTTTAGAGTTCGTATAGACAACTTTTATTCTGATACTTTTATTCAAGCTGAGGGAGTTCCTCAAGGAAGTGTCCTCAGTGTTACGCTTTTTATTGTTCACATTAGTCAAGTTTTAACACATTTGCCTTCATCTGTTCAAGGATCACTTTATGTTGATGATTTGAATATCTCATGCCAAGGCAGTAACATGAATTTAATAGAGAAACAGCTGCAAAATGCTGTTAATAAGATAATTGATTGGTGCGATAACAATGGGCATATCATATCTCCAGAGAAAAGCCGATGCGAACATTTCTGTAGGAAAAGAAATATTCATGTAGATCCCGTCATTCAAACCCCTCAGGGGCTCACCTACTATAGGTGAGTACGGGTGTCCCAATCCCGAGGTTCCCAGGGATCTTTCCTCCATTTATGACTTATTCTCCTCTACGCCTTTTTCTGTCTGCTTGATCCTTCTTTCCCTCGACGGCAAGCGAGGGAGCTCTCCATGAGAAGCTGTCGCCGCTCTGTTTGCTTCTTGCTTCTTATGGACAGCCAAAAACCCCACGTGTTGGCCGTGCGTGGCGACCCTTTAGATGGGTGGTACACTGTTGGTCCCCAATGTATCAATCGGCTGGTTGCTAGCCACCTGAGTGGTTAGTCTGCTAGGGATCAAGCGAAGGGGTTACTCCTTGGGCTTGGCGTTAAGGGTGGTCACTGTCCCCGGGGGTAACTCCGAGCGTATAGGTACTGGCTAGCATCAAGGTAAGCGCCGAGGCTGGGATTGGCCAGAGCCGGTGGCTGCCTTCCCTTGTTGGACTCCGTGGTGGGTGGTGCCGTCGGGCCCGAATCCCCATAAATATCGTATGGGCAAAAAATCATCGGCTCCCTTCAGTGGGCAACAAATTGTTTCAAAAAAGAATTTTCAAAACACTGTTCAAGAAAAATATTTTGACCATTTTTTCCTCATCAAAAGAATCAGCGATAATAATGAAACCTTTCATTCAGTTTCACCTTTCCTTGTTGAAAAGGCTATCAATAGCACTGTCGGTGAATTATCATCAATTCGTAAACTTCGTTCCGGAGACTTATTAGCCGAGGTTTCTTCTCGAAATCAAGCTAAACAAATTCTTAAGCTAAAAGCTTTAGCAACGATTCCCGTAAATGTATCTGCCCATACCTCTCTGAACACTTCAAGAGGTGTTATTACTTGCGGAGAGCTTTTTCATACAGCAATAGAAGAAATAACAAAGGACTTAAAACCGGAAGGAGTGACGCACGTTCGCCGTATTTCAATAAGGCGAGACGGACAGCTTCTCCCCACAAAACACCTTATTTTAACATTCCAAAGCCCTAAACTACCTGAATGTGTTAAAGCAGGTTATATGAAATTAGCCGTGCGCCCTTATATCCCAAATCCTTTACGGTGTTACCAATGTCAACGTTTTGGACATGCTAAGACTGCCTGCCGTGGGCAAATCACTTGCGCCCGTTGTGCAGAGAAAGGCCATGAAAGCCAGCAGTGTAGCGCACAAGAGAAGTGTGTAAACTGCAATGGGAATCACACGTCCTTTTCCCGAGAATGTCCACGTTGGAAGGTAGAAAAGGAAATAATAACAATTAAAATTAAGGAACACATTTCATATCCTGAGGCAAAACGAAAAGTCCTTTCTCAAACGCCAACACCTGGCGTAAGTTATGCATCGGCCTTGCAAAAGTCCTTCTGTAAAAACTGCTCTTGTGAAAACTGTACTCAAAATTTCACTCAAGTAAATTTCAGTGAAAAATCTTCTGATACTGATATTGAAACAACGGCAGCCAATGCTCTCGAGAAAGCTAAATCCCGGAAATCGAAAGCACAAAATTCTCTCAAATTAAAGCTCTCAAAACGTGGTCTCTCTCCAACACAATTAGTTACGAAGTTGAAAAAATCGAATGTTCAACATTCTGTCGCTCTGGGACTTGCAAGTCAAGGCATAGTGCAGAAAGACTTGTCGTCCATTTTTAATAGCACCGCTAAAAATTCCGAACTAATATCTCTACATCCATCTGAAGAGGATGATGATGAAATCTCGATGAGTTGCGAGGCTTCACCAACCAAAGATCTTGCTATAAATAATACAATTTCCAAACCAAATTCTTGATGGGTACTTTCGTTTCATGGAACTGTCGTGGTCTAAGGTCCAAAACTGTTGACATTAAGTGCATCATTAATCAGCTTCATCCTTCTTGTATTGCAATTCAGGAAACATTTTTAAATCCGAACATTTCATTTAAAATTCGTGGTTATAATATGGTGCGGAATGATGCTGACACTAGTAATTCAGGAGGTGTCTGTATTTTAACTTCTAATCAATTTCCAAGTACACCTCTTAATTTACACTCTACCCTGCAAGCTGTGGCAGTTCAAATACATATTAGATCACTTGTTACAGTTTGCTGTATATATTTACCACCACATGATGCCATTAATCAACAACAACTAAACAACATTATTGACCAGCTTCCTTCACCATTTTTAATACTCGGGGACTTTAACGGGCATAGCACTTTGTGGGGTTCAGATAGTACAAATTCTCGTGGAAGACAGATCGAACAGTTCATTACTAACAATTGTCTCTGTCTCTTAAATAACAATGAAAAAACATACTTTCATGAGCCCACACGGACCTTCCACAGTCTTGATCTGGCTATATGTTCTCCTGATGTGCTACCATTGTTGAATTTCACAGTTGGAAGTGATCTCTATAACAGCGATCATTTCCCTTTAATTGTTTCTCATGCTGATAGAGGCGGTGCCACTCTTTGCCCACCGCGTTTTCTATTCCAGCGAGCAGACTGGACTGCTTTTACGCAGCTAGCAGAAATAACTGAGACCATGGTCAAAACTCACGACATAACGGAAGCAATGCAACATGTCATTGATATCATTATGTATGCCGCAAATAACACTATTCCAAAAAGCTCCCCACGGAAACGAAAATTTCGTAGGCCGTGGTGGAATGAAGCTTGCCGTGACAGTTTTAGGGAACAAAAGAAACGTTGGAACATTTTTCGTCGGTACCCATCGACAGAAAACCTTATTTCTTTTAAGCGTGCCAGAGCCAACGCTCGTCGCATTCGCCGGAGATGTCAAAGGGAATCTTGGATTAGCTTCGTATCGTCAATTACATCATCTACTTCCAGCAAATTGCTCTGGAAGAGGGTAAAGGCAGCCAATGGAATATATCATGATTTTTCCTTTCCTTTGCTTAAAATGGGAAATATTACAATTTCCTCTCCCATGGAAGTTGCCAATACCCTAGGCAAAACATTTGCAGAAGTTTCTGCTGCTGATTCGTACAAGTCTACTTTCATGGTTATAAAGAATCGCACGGAACGAAAGGGTTTGCAATTTGTTACCAGAGATTCTCTTCCATACAATTCTGTTTTTAAAATGTATGAAATGCTTTCTGCTTTATCTAAAGCACATGATACCAGTCCCGGACCAGACGGAATCACCTATAACATGCTTCGTCATTTGTCTCTTACTTCTCTTTCCAATCTGTTATTGCTATTTAACCGTATTTGGACTGAGCAGAAGTTCCCTTCACAATGGCATGAAGCTATCGTGATCCCAATCCTGAAACCCGGTAAAGATGCATCTAATCCCCTGCACTACAGACCTATCGCGCTCACAAATTGCTTGTGCAAGATATTGGAGCGTATGGTAAATGATAGGTTTCTTTTCGAATTAGAGAAGAGAGCATGTATTCCGAAGTTGCAGAGTGGTTCCCGCAGAGGGCGTTCAACACATGATAATATCGTTCTTCTCGAGACACAAATACGCAACGCATTTGTGCGTCGAAATCATCTTGTGTCTATCTTCTTTGACGTAGAAAAGGCATACGATCGCACTTGGCGTTTCGCCATCCTTTCAACACTTTTTAATTTTGGTTTTAAGGGAAATTTACCTATCTTTTTACAGAACTTTTTATCTTTACGATCATTTCGTGTCCGTATTGGAAATTTTTATTCCGATCCTTTTATTCAAGCTGAGGGTGTTCCACAAGGAAGCATACTCAGTGTAACCCTTTTTATGATTCATTTTAGTCAAATTCTGAATGTCTTACCATCATCTGTCCAAAGCACTTTATATGTCGATGATCTCCAGATCTCCTGTCAAGGCTGCAATATGTGCTCAATTGAGCGTCAACTGCAAATTGCAGTTAATAAGCTAATGGACTGGTGTGATAATAACGGGCACACGATTTCTCCAGAAAAAAGTAAATGTGTGCACTTTTGTAAAAAGCGGGGTCTTCATTTGGATCCTTTAATCCACATTCGAAATGTTGCGATTCCAGTAGTGAATGAAATTAAGTTTTTAGGGATAATTTTCGACCGAAGGCTCACCTTCCTTCCTCATGTCTTATATCTGCGGAAGAAGTGTGAGAGGGCATTGAATATTCTGAAAGTACTCTCAAGAACCTCATGGGGAGCGGATCGCACATCGTTACTCCGAATCTACGAAGCGATTATTTTATCACGCGTTGATTATGGATGTATGGTGTATGGTTCTGCAAGGTGTTCCGTTTTGAGAAAACTGGATACTATACACCACTCTGCTTTAAGAATTTGTTCAGGAGCTTTTCGGACTTCCCCGGTAGAGAGCCTGTATGCTATTTGTTATCAACTACCTCTTTATCTAAGACGAAAGAAGTTATCTGCTCTTTATCATTTTCGAACAAAATCTCTTTCAGATCATCCTATTTCCCAAACAAATTTACCATTTGGTCTTCGAAGACTCTATAACGCCCGGCCCTCTAACATTCTCCCATTTATTGAGAGGATCAAAGAAATTCTCCATGATTTAAATATAGCTGATGTTTCTATAAAATCGCATGATTTCTTTTCCTTTCCACCCTGGGATATCCCAAACTTCTCATTTCTGAACCCCTTTTTAGGATTCGATAAAATGTCAACTGCCACAGTGGTGTTTCAACAGTTATTGAACTATCATCGTTGTCAATATCCTTCATTTACACCAATATTCACTGATGGTTCCAAATCAGTTGATCATGTAGGTTGTGGCATTGTTCTACCATTTGCTGCTCTGAGCTATCGCATACACAACTACTGTTCTGTATTTACAGCTGAGCTAGTGGCCATTTTTTGTGCTCTCCAGGAAATTCACTCCCTGGCTCACCGAAATTTTATTATTTATACCGATAGCATGAGTGCATTAAAAACGCTCTCTCACTACCACAATAAGATGCATCCAATCGCTAATAGAATTCTGTGTACTTTGAGTCTTTTGAGAACCAAAGGTTTTAATGTCTTTTTTTGCTGGGTGCCAAGCCATGTTGGGATTCCTGGAAATGAGATGGCGGATTCATTAGCTCAATCTGCATCCTCTTTCTTAAACCAAGAACTCCCATACTGTGATCTCAAGACATCGTTGGCGGGTCGGCTTTTGCTTACTTGGCAAGAAACTTGGGATTCATTGACTCACAATAAATTGCACTCTGTCATGCCGACCATAGCAATGTGGTCACCCCACAATATACGTGCGTTAGATGTCAAGCTAACACGCCTCCGTATAGGACATACACGCTGTACTCACAAACATTTGCTATTTGGCGAAAGGGCACCTATGTGCCAGACCTGTCTCGTTGATCTGAGTATTAAGCATATTTTGGTTGAATGCCCTATGTACCATTCCTATCGTGTCAACATTTTCAATAAATCATCCATAAGTCTAACTGACTTGGTGGGTGAAAAATACCATCCAAATATTTTTACATTTTTAAAAGCGATTAACCTTTTTACTTGTATCTAGCTGCTTTTCAACTTTTTAATCACTTTTAGAGCTTATTTTTGGAATTGTTTTTTTAACTCATAAATTTAATTGTTTCAAGAATTGGTCTTCTATGATTGAGAAATTTTAAAATTTTATTGACTGATTTTTACACCTCTTGTATCTTTTCCAATTTTCTCAATTCGTATTATTTTATAATTCATCAGGTGGGTTCATAGTAATGTATTTTAATTTAAACCATATGACTGGCGCAGTATGGCCTCGAAGGGCTCTTGTGCCAATAAACCTTACCTACCTACCTACCTACCTACCCGTCATTCAAATACGAAATAAAGCTATCGCAGCAGTGGATGAAATACGATTTCTGGGATTAATTTTTGATAAGAAACTCTTTTCTTCCTCATATTTTAAACATACGGAAGAAATGTGAAAAATTGCTCAACATTTTAAAAGTACTCTCTAAAACATCTTGGGGTGCTGATCGGGCATCTCTGCTGCATATTTATGAAGCAGTTATCCTCTCTCGCATGGATTACGGGTGTATGGTGTATGGGTCCGCCCGTGTTTCTTTCCTGAGGCGATTGGACACCATCCATCATTCTGCGTTAAGGATTTGTTCCGGAGCGTTTCGTACATCTCCAGTAGAGAGTCTCTACGCTATTTGCTACCAGCTACCTCTCGATTTAAGGCGCAAAAAATTGTCTGCCTGTTATTATTTCCGCACAAAATCGTTTTCCAATCATCCCATTTCTAACATAACGCTACCAGATAATCTTCGCAGGTTATATAATGCCCGACCCTCAAACATTATATCATTTAGTGAGAGAATTAAACCAATTTTGAATGATTTGAGCCTTTTAAATGTTGTTATTAAAACTGTAGATTCATTATGTTTTCCCCCCTGGGATATTCCAGAATTTTCATACATGAATCCTTTCACGGGATTTGATAAACTGTCCAATGATCCGGCTATCTTTAAACGACTCTTTTTGCATCATCGCTATCAGTATTCTTCCTTTATACCACTTTTTACGGATGGCTCAAAATCAGATGGACATGTCGGTTGTGGCATTCGTTTTCCGTCTGATACACTAAGCTATCGTCTACATAATTGCTGTTCAGTATTTACTGCTGAGTTGATGGCAATTTTCTTTCTACTTCAGAAAATTTCACTTCTTTCTGAACATAACTTTATTATTTATACTGATAGCATGAGTGCGTTGGAGACACTTTCGCACTACAACGACCGAATGCATCCCATCGCGATTAGAATTCTATTCACTTGGCGTCTACTGCAAAATGAAGGCTTTCATATTCTTTTTAGTTGGATCCCGAGTCATGTGGGCATTGATGGGAATGAAGAGGCAGATTCAGCGGCGAAATCTGCAGACTCCTTTTTGTCCCACAGACTTCCATATTGTGACATTAAAAGTTATTCTACTAAACATATTTATTCCACATGGCAATTAGCATGGGATCTGAAAATCGATAATAAACTTCATTCCCCCTCAGGGGCTCACCTACTATAGGTGGGTACATATGTCCCAATCCCGAGGTTCCCAGGGATCTTTCCTTCCTTTATGTTTATTCTCCCCTACGCCTCTTTCTGTATGCTTGATCCTTCTTTCCCTCGACGGCAAGCGAGGGGGCTCTCCATGAGAAGCTGTCGACAGTCTGTTGCTTCTTGCTTCTCATGGACAGGCAAAAACCCCACGTGTTGGCCGTGCGTGGCGACCCATTAGACGGGAGGTGCACTGTGGTCCCCGGCGTATCAATCGGCCGGTACCTAACCACATGAGTGGTTAGTCTGCTAGGGATCAAGCGAAGGGGTTACTCCTTGGGCTTGGCGTTAAGGGTGGTCACTGTCCCCGGGGGTAACTCTGAGCGTATAGGCTTCGGCTAGCACTAAGGTAAGCGCCGAGGCTGGGAATAACCAGAGCCGGTGACTGCCTTCCC
Source organism: Argiope argentata (assembly GCA_026289955.1). Taxonomy (NCBI): domain Eukaryota; kingdom Metazoa; phylum Arthropoda; class Arachnida; order Araneae; family Araneidae; genus Argiope; species Argiope argentata. The sequence goes on along the minus strand of JAOUZG010010061.1, from coordinate 1,332 downwards.
TTGTTGGGCTCCATGGTGGGTGGTGCCGTCGGGTCTGAATTCTTTTCTATATCGTATGGGCTCCTCCAAACGTGGTCCCTTCAGTGGGCGTCATATTGTAAACAATATTTCTAATTTTGAACAGTTTGATAATTTTTTTATTATTAAACGTATATCTGACACAAATGAATCTTTCAACACAGTATCTCCTTTCTTAGTGCAGAAATCTATCTCCTCAACAGTTGGAGAAGTAGCAACTGTTAAAAAATGCGATCTGGTGACTTGCTTGTCGAGGTTAGTTCTCGAAAGCAAGCCCAGAATATTCAAAAAGTTAAAGCTTTGGCCACAATACCCGTTACTATTAACCCTCACTCATCATTAAATACATCGCAAGGCGTCATCATTTGAGGTGAAATATTAAACCTCTCTGTAGAATATATTCAGGATGAACTGAAACCGCAAGGTGTTACGAACGTTCGCCGCATTACGATCCGGAGAGAAGGACAAATACTAGAAACAAAACATCACATTCTTACTTTTAGGTCGCCTAAACTGCCAGATTTCATATATGCAGGTTATATAAAACTACCCGTCCGGCCATATATCCCAAACCCACTTAGATGCTTCAAGTGCCAACGCTTTGGGCACTCGAAAGCAAATTGCCGTGGAACTGTCACTTGCGCTCGTTGCTCAGAAAAAGGGCATGAAAGCCAACAGTGTTCCGCACCAGAAAAGTGTGTGAACTGCGGTGGCGATCACACATCCTACTCTCGATCCTGCTCGCGTTGGCAATTAGAAAAACAGATCACAACTCTCAAAATTAAAGAAAACTTGACTTATCCTGAAGCTAGGCGTAAGGTTCTAGCTCAAACCCCTACACCTGGCAAAACATATGCTTCTGTTGCGCAAAAGTCATTTTGTGCAAACTGTTCTTGTACAAACTGTGCAAAAAATTTCCCGTCTACCAAACAGCTAAAAAATATTTCTTCTGATACTGAAAACTCCATCAGTAGTACTCCTGAAACCCCTGCTGTTTCAAAAAAGAAACCAAAGAAAAAAGCACAAAAATCACTGACATTGAAGGTCGCAAAACGTGGTCCTACATTTCAAGAAGTTCATAAGAAATTGAAAAAGTCAACATTAAAGAATTCCGTCGCTTTGGGGCTTGCGACGCAAGGTAACGCCCATAAGGACTTAACGTCCATTTTTGGCATGCCAAATAGCCCCGATATTAAACTGCACCCGTCCGATGATGAGGATGACTTGGAGATGAGTTGCGAAAGTGAAGCAATTCAAACTAAAGCCTCTAAAATATTTCCCTCAAAACCGCTCTCTTAATGGGTACCTTCCTCT
>JAOUZG010010059.1:0-10751 GCA_026289955.1 Argiope argentata | reverse complement strand
TATATATATATATATATATATATATATATATAATTGCAAACTTCTACAGATATATCAACTTTTCTATTATTGCCAATATTTAGCTAGTAATATCTAACAGTAATCACTAATACTAAAAAAAAATAGCAACATGCTATAATTCTTATTTTAAATCATATAAGAAGTAAGTTATTAAGTATATATAAGTAAGCTATTCTGGAAAGAGATGAAATGTATTATATTTTTAAAAAAATGATTGATGCACATCATAAAATTTTTATGTATATTTTGTTTTATAACATCAGAGAACAAATATTCATATACTACTAAAATTTGAATTATTTGAAAACACAAAAATTATAAGATTGCTAAGATTCTTAAGTCATATGTAAAATATTTTTTATAATAAAAACAGATAAAAAAACTGTATAATATCATTTGTAGAAAAATAATATAAAATTATATGTATGCTTCATTGCATAATATCAATGTATAAGATGTAACTATGGAATTCAATATGGATAAAAATCAGCACAATGAAAAAAACTGTTCATATCCAATATTTTGCAAAAACTAGTAAATGTAAAAATAAAGAACTCTTTATATGATAGTCTAATTACTTGATATGTGGCTGATTTCAGATTGACAGCTCTTCCCCTCGTTTTGATTGTTGACTTCATGCGAACAAAAATGGAGAAGTAATCTCCTTCTGGAGAAGAGCCATCTTCTTTTAAAGGCACTTTAGCAGTGAGGATGGTCTTGATTTCATCATGATCACATGGATGAGAAAATTCATACACACTCTGCCCCAGCATTTCAACCTTAATTTTTAAAAAATAAGGTTTTTTATTTGCTTATTCCATTTTTAACATTAATCAGAAATTTTGAAAATAACACAAAAAAGATTAATGAATAACAATTTTTTACAGATTAAATAAAGTTAATTATGAATAAATGTTTTGAGAATAATGTTTTCAACTATTTAATTAGATGATTTAAGATTTTAAATATTGCTATAACTAAAAAATAAAATACATTTAAATCCAGAATAGGGAATTACAAAATGTAAATTAAAAATTTAAATTCCTGAATTCTTTTTATTTTAATTTTAAAAAAAGAATTCCGGAATTAAAAATTTTAAAATTTTGTCAACAAATAACCCTTATTTTTCCTATATCTGGTGTTTTCAAAAATAATTTGTTATATATCTATCACCTTTTAGCAAGTCTCTAATAATGTATAATCATAAAAATGAAAAATGAATTTAATAAAGCATATTAATCTTTTAAAGATTTGGTTCCTATTTAAATATTTAATCATGAATTATATGCTCACAGTATGAATTTTGTAAAGGATTTTCACAATCATTCTACATTACTTATTAATATTTAAAAATTAAAAGGATTAAGTTGCTTTTAATTACAAATAATCATTGAAAAAATGAAACAAAATAAAAAAAATTAAGTTTGAAAAAGGTAAACACATTTTTTAATTTAATAAAATAAATGACTAAAATGGTGAGATATATTTTTGAATTTATCAAAGTTTTGTTTGTATTGCATAACACAGACTCAGATATTAAGGTACTTTCACTAATGAATAGCTTTTATAAAAAGCATATTTTCAAATGAATATCAGACATGCATTTATCTACCTGTGAAATGCCAATAAACTGCTCAACATTTTCTGATAAATAAATAACATCTCCTTCTTCTGACAAAACCAAGATAAATCCATCAAGATGAGAAGATGGGAAAGAGTCTACTGTGGTGATTTCCTCTTTTTTGGAAGCTGAAAAATTTATAAAATAGCAATAATATATAAAAGAATAATAAAGTAAGAGCAAGGAAAAGAAAATATATATATTATGCAGCATATAAATATCATTATTCTGATATATTAAGATTATTCAAGCTCATTTTAAAGATTATAATGACTTATTTCATGAATTTTTTTAAATTCATAGAATTAAGTAAAACTTCATAATATTTTTGGTTAAAAGAAATTGAATCAATAAAAAATGTTCACCATTTTTTCTTTTGATTTCTTTTTTAAAAATTTTACTGCACCAATAATGATCTGATGAATTCTTCCAGTGAAATTCTATTCTTATCATTTATCCTAAAGAAATTTATTTTATTTATTTATATTTTATTCTTCATATACACTTATTTATTTATACTACATTTATAATTTTTATTTATTCATTTATTTCAAAAGAAATACTCTAACTACTCATTTATTTATTTATTTTGGCTGAAATGGCTGAATAATTCATGAAATATTTTTAACTTAAGGGAAAAAAGAAGCAACAGTATCGTTCTCTCTTACTAAATAAATCAACTGAGTAATATTTAATTTTTTCAAAATTGTAGAAATTTTATTTGTTCTCTAACAAAGATGCTCAAAGTATCAAATCTAATCAAGTAATGTATAATATAACATCAACTTATTAAAATAAAAAATTTAAATAACGTCAGTTTTTTATATTCAATATAACTGATTTATATGAAAGCAATTTCATTTCCAAGATAATGTATATACATAAATTATAAAATGCCATATAATGAAACAAGGGTTTTTTTTCTGTTTTGTTTTGTTTTCTCTTTTTGGTTCATAGATTAAAGAAAATGTTCCAAGAAATCAGGTTAATTTAATTTAAAACCCTCGCAATAAAAACTAAGATGCATATTTTTTCATGCAAGAACGCAAAAATGTGTTTCAATGTTTAGGGAGTAGTCTAATATATAATTGTAAATTTGATTTTTTTTAAAAATTGTTCCTTATTGCACTTTTGTGATCAATTGAAGTGTTTTATTATGATTTGGATGTTTTAAACCAAATTCTTTTCAAATATACAAATGATTATTAAAAACATTATAAAATGATTAATTATTAAACATAATACATGGTAATTTTATCCTTGCTTTTTTTAAAAATTCACTTTAATAATGTTTATGTAACGTTTCTCAACTGTAGCCGGAATAATACTATAAAATAATTATTATTAAGTATCAGAATTTTATTCTTGGCTATATAACTGGTTGTAACGAAACAATAGGGTGCTTCACCATAGCTGTTTATCTTGCCAAGTGCAACAGATGTGAGTAACACGCTGGAATTATTATTAAACCACAGTTCAATACTGTAACTGTGATTAAAGGAGAAATTTGAACAGATGCATCGGGCGAGGTGAAGTTTCCTTCCATCATATTCGGTGTGGAGGAGGGAAAGGAGGGAGAATGCGAAATAGAAGAATCGCACTTACGAATCAGGAGTTGAATCATCTGTCTGATTTTGAGGTACCCGACGGTTAGTCTCATGACGGAGGTCTTGTCGAGGGTCGAGGCAACCCCTTGGGCGAGGGGCAGTTGCGCCGAAAGATCAGAGAAAATTTCCGATTCCTTGCTGCGCCGGCATCGAGCGGCATCTCGGGATTTCTCTTTGCGTTTCTCGGAATTTCTGAAAGAGAGAAACAGATTAGCAGCCGATTCTTTTAAATTTGCCATTCCTAACAAAAAAATGTATTTAATTAATTTGGAGATAATACATCAATCCGTTTACAGAATTAGAAAGAGAGAAATTGACAACTGAATGTGAAGGGGTAAAAAATTCAAATCTTTTTAAATTTATGATATAACATTTTTTGAATGAAATTTTATTCAAAGAAATAAATATGCTTTCATGATATATAACTTTAGTAATAATTGCGAATTTTTTGCTTCGTATATAGGATGGTTGAAACTGAATTTGTCTTTTATCCATAAGTATCCACTGTATCTGCAGACTGATTTGAAAATTTGTAGATACTCGGATCAAAGAACACGTTGATATATTTCAAATAAATAAATAAATTATTATAATATTTTCCAAAAATTTCGGCTAAGAAAATTTTTAGAATTTCACACTACCCCATTTTTTTTATCTCACTTTTTAAATTCCAGCTTTTTTAAACAAATTTCTGAAAATTTGAAACAAAGCAAATGTTTGAGCAGATATGTAACAAATATTTATAAGTTATTGAAATATTTTAGAGCATAATGGCATTACAAAGAATGCCAATTTAGACACTAAAACCTCTTAGCGTTTTTTTTTTTTTTCGTTGGAGGGGGGGATTTTTCAATGCATTCTTTGAATTGTTCTATTCACAAATTTTCCAGTCACTCTGAATTTTAGCAAAAACAAGTCTAGTGTCGCTGACTATGTCACGTGCACTCTTTGTACTCGGATGTATCCGGTACCATTCAAGGTGGTGTACCATTTCGACGTTTTATTTAATAATTTTTGAAATTTGATTATTATAAATACCTACAGTGTGGTAAGAAGGTGCAGATTAATTCTTTGTGGAGATTGAATGTAAAACGATTATATATATATTTATTTTCCAAAGCAATAAACAAGTTCTTGTATAGATGATACTATGCATTGAATTACATTTCCGAGTGCAAAGGATTGATGGTGATCATTCTATTTTGGCCAGCCTCTGCCAATGAAATAGCAACGGGGTGGTGGAGGGGGTAATGACTGTCACTTGCTAACGTGTCGGCGGAACAAAATATTGGCGTGTTTACAATAATTTTTGGAACAAAAAAAATACCATTATTTTTACTAAATTTTATTTGTTAAATTTACTAGACGACTGCTGACGAGAGAAACGATAAAATTACATCATGCCCATGCCGCCTGTTACCCCCTTCCACCCTCCCTATGTATTCTCCATTCTTGAAAACAAATAACAGAAATGGCGCAATCGTATGGATTTCGCTCACTGAAAACTTCAATCATCGTTCATGAAGCCGTTTGTAGCAATCTACGTAATTATCAGATACAAACTTTAAATTTTTGCAGTTATCTTTTGGCGATCTGATACAATTTTTATCCTTCTCCCCTCCCTCATTATATTTTTTAAACTTTTTTAAAATTAGTTTAAGCATTAAATAATATCAAACAGATAAAATTCTATCACTCGCCCGGTCAGAATATCGAACATCCAATCCCTGACGAGGAAATAATTATATGCACAACAGATGCGCAAACAAAGTTCAAGGCTTCGTCTCTACAAGAATGGATTGGCGCTGGAGACGAAATTCGCCAAGCATGCCTACACAAACAATTTTTCCACTGCTGCGTGAAATGAAATTTGAGATTCTTTCCATTCATGGTTCGATACTTCATTTCAGATAAAATTTCAAACATGCAAGGATTGCGATCACCAAACGGCTCGAGGCACTATTTTATAAAACCTCGTCTAGGGCCAACACTGCGCACATTTTAACTTGGCAATGTTTTAGTAAATATGTAAATAAAACTTAAACAAAGGGTCGAAATGGAGAAGAGGTAGCCAGGACAATACAGTGCACATTTTAACATGATATAAAAAAATAGTTTTATAGAAATGAAACTACAGGGGGGTCGATTTGTGGGAGGTCGTCAGGACAACACGGTGCACGTTTTAGCATGGCAATACGTCACTAAGGAGGTTTACAAAATTTTAACTATAGAAGAGATCGCCAGAACATAATATACATTTTAACATTACAAAGCTTCAATAAACAGGTTTATAAAATTTAAACTAGAGAAGAAATCGCCAGGACAACACAGTGCACATTACAATGTATCAGTAATTATGCTTATAAAATTTTAACTAGAGAATGTCGGAACGGGGGAGGTAGCAGTGCTAAAATCCTGTATTCTCTAGATAATTTAGGACAAACCTTTATTCAATCGTTTACACTATGGGATTTCGAATTTCGAAATATTGCGTCTACTTTTTCAGAACTCGAAATTATAATGACCAACTTCATCTTCGGCGCACAAACTTTTGGCGCTAGGAACAGAAACTAACAGTATGCCACTATCCCAAAAGTGATTTTTAACGCCTGAGAAAGTACTTTTCTAATGAGAAAAAAGCCATTTTCAAATAAATTTTTCACAAAAAAATTCTTATGTTACACTTTATAAAGATTTTAAGCGCATTTGAAATTTTTGGAAATTGTGATACATATTCAAGATCGTATTCGACTGACCAAGTAAATTGACTCGCGACTCATAATTTGGATAGTATGACTTGCACGCATGATAATCAATTATATAAAAAGAAATTCAACTCATTTATTATTACAAATAGATCAAGTCTTTTAACTAATCTAAGCATAATTAAAAACAGAAGGGGAAATTCTTCCATTTTAAATAAAGTCAGTTAATATTTTTTTAAAAGTCAGAAGAAAAATAATACTTTTGATCAAAGGATTCACATAATGGAACAATGAGAGGTCTCATAAAGTAATTTTATTGATGATTATTAAATTTTTTTTTTTTGCTATAATATTTTAAGAAAATAAACCATGTAACGTTTTTTTTTTGTTTTTTTTGTTTGCTTAATTAAAATTTAATAAATTCAACGACGATTTTAAATAATAACTTAAATCTAATGTTTTTTAAAAAAATTGATTAAAATATAGAAAATTGATCGAAAGTGTCAGAATGATACGTTTCGAGTTTCAGCTAGAAACACAGAAGTGTCAGAACCAAAATAAAAATGAATTCAAGAACCAAAATAAAAATGAAATCAAGATTTATAGAGAAAACGATATTGTGAACAGAAAACAATTGAAACTTTTTATTTATTTATTAAAGGAATAAAATAAAAACTGAAACAAGCACATTTTATGTTCCTCATAAAATCAAAAATGATTCAAATATCAGAAATATATTGTTCATTATGTTGAAAAATTGTTTCATTTATAGAAAATTTGATTTCTTCATACTCTTTAATATTACGACATTTTATTACATGAAGTTACATTTGAAGAGTGAACGTGACGAGTGATCACATGAGAATTTTTGTTTCGCATTTAAAACAAGTAATATATAAAATAGTAAGTCTGTTCCTACTTAGGACTTTTAATTCCAGTTAATTAATTTTCATTAAATAATTACGAGTAATATAAATCTTTCGAATTCATTCTGAAATACTTTTGAATTAAAATAAAACATAATAAAGAAAATTAAAAATTTCTAATCTGTATTGCGTTAATCCTAACTCATGTAAAAATTTCACGCGTTTCCGTTGTCCCAATTGGCATTGAATATTCACGCGTGTGCAGTGTGTTGTAATTGTTGGCAACAGTATTTTCCTTTTAATTCAAAGTTTAAAAATTATGTGTTTAATAATGTTGTAGTTATCTCGATCTCGAACTATAAATAAATAAAATAGATTTGACTTGATTTCATTTGATTTGATTTTAAAGAAATATGGACTTATTATTTTACTTTATTTTAGATACACACTACAATAACTTTTTGTTGTTGTTGTTGTGTGCTTTTTCATGCGTACGACTTCGCGAGTAAAAGCTAATAAACAAGTAAAAATTTTAATCAAACAAAACTAAAACTTGAATAATAATTAATCTATCATGTAAGTCTATAAACAAAAGAAGCCGATTGTTTCTGAAATGTTGTTCCTTTTGAAGGAGAAGGGGGGTGGGGAATCCTCAGCCCTTTTTTTGTTTGTGTTCCTACGCAATCAGCTGTAATATTACGTAAAGAAGAACTATTAACCGCAAAGAAATTTTACGCTCAGTTGTAAGCGGGATTTAAGAAAAACAACATTTCGAACGATGAAAAACTCGTCGCTGATTGGCACGCGTTACGGAGGTGTGTTCACGCCTGGTAGCAGCCAGTTGAATACTAAGTGGACACCGGACAAACCGCATCATTTCGTAATCGGTGACAATCATTCCGAGAAGCATTTTCGAAGAAAACCTGATGGGAAAGGGGTTCTCTAATAAAAGGGTACGACTGAAATTTCGAATCGATCCATAATTCATGTCACGTAAGGGATTATGTTTCAGCCAGGTAATATTCGGCTAATTAAATATTATCCAATTCGGAGAAGGAAATCTGATCCCATATTTGGTAAAAGAAAATGAGTAATGGATATCACTCGAGTTCATTAAAATACGTGGCGTGATATCGAATACACCTGCGCATCTAGACAATTTTTATAGCTTCCAGAAACAGACAAACAGGAATTTTGCGATTAAGAATTTGCATAAAATGCAACATCTTAGAAAAAAGAATTGTTATGTGATCTCCGAAAGGAGGACAAAATTAAATAATTAGCTGGAGAAAATAACTGCAAACATGGAGATGATTAAAATTATGAAACAGTCTTTTTTATTCTGTCAGTTTGCAAACTTTTACTTAATCATAATACGAAAAATGGCGGGCTTTCGAATTAGACGAAGGCCAAGGTTAATGAGCACTAGCAGATCAATTTAAACATTTTTTTTCTCCAGTTGCCACATAGATTTGTAAAAATTGCTAATTCAATAAATGATAGTATATTAGGGTAATAATAACATTATATCAAATATGACTAATATGTAATATTCCTTTCATTTAGCAATTAGAATATATCTAAACAAGGAATGTTTGCTTTAACCCCTTAACCGGTTTGCCCGTACGCCGTACGTGCATCGATTTATCGAATTTTGATAGTTGTAAACAAAAAATAAATCATCCAAAGCAATTATAATTCAATAGTAAAATGACTTCGAATACGTAGATAAGCCAAGTATTCCATGGATTTTCATTTGAATCAAAATAAGAAAATATTCCCAAAATAGAAGGTGTCATCTTATTTGATAGTAAGGAAAATAAACCAGTTAAGGGGTTAATAATATAAATCACGAACATGATTATCGGTAGTCTGGACTTGTAATACATTAAATAATACAAGTTAATATAATAAAAGAAAGATCACTTTAAAATAAACATTAAAAAATGCATTGAAATGCGAAAATAAATTGCCGAGTACCTTAAGAACTCCTAATACACCTTGCCTAGGTCTGCAAGATGTCTAAATTTGCCAGTGCGTACGAAGTGTATAAAGCATGACAGTCATCAAAAAATTCGTCCTCGAGAATTTAATGAGCTTCTACGTTTTATACTTTACTTGTCCGAAAAACACAATTTTAAAATCATGTTTGAGTAATCAACGTAAGAATGCTAAAAAACATTGGTTTTTACATAAATCGATTTTTATTAAATTTTGAACGAAATGCATTCATATTCGTAAGTCTGAGTATGATAGAAGAGATAAACGCAATAACAACTAAATGAAAAAAATGAAGATCTTCTTCAAGTCCCGAATCGAATCTGTTAAAGAAGTAACTGCCAGTCGGTTTGTACTTTCGCATGCATATAAAAGCGATAATTTAACAGTTACCAAACGCGGTGGCTTGGATAAATAAAAATTGATATTTAACTTATTATTGAAATGAAAATTGAAATCAGAGCAGTCATGCCTTTAAACTTGCTTATTTTTGTTTGGTTACAGGAACAACCCTCAACCCTCACAAATTTGAGCAGCAGTCAAATGTCGAGGACGACACCTGATATGGCACTCCCTCTCCAAACTTTCAAACCCCACCAGCATGAGAACGTTTGGCCCCGACAGATTTAACATGCACCAGACTCGTTTATACGACGAATTTTCAATTGAATCAGGTTTTGAACATGAAACACTTAGATTCCATTGCTTCGGTCAAGATTCAGAATTTTTACATGAACGGAAAAGGGTTGAAACATATATTAAGAAGCATTGAAAGAAAATATCGTTAACTGCTCAGGGTTAAATTTTGGTTTAAGCAATTAATACGCGCATTAAGTATCTCCAGGATAGTTTAATATTTATAGCAAAAGTGCAGTCAAAATTAAAAAGCTTACACAAAGTAATGTTTTTGTGTTCCTAGAATCTTTATGTGATTTATTAATAATACGTTTTGATGATACATGGAAATCCATTGTAAGCCGGAATTGATCTTTTCGAAAAACAAAAACGACGTCGTTCGCCGTCTTCAAACGTGCCATCTCCGTTCGATCTCCGACAGAATTAACTTGCAGCGAACTCGCATCACGCCGGGATTCGGTGTAATCGGATGTCTGTACCACATTCCTCTGATTCTGAAGTTGAATCAAAAGGCCCTCTGCGACATAATTTTTCTGATTTCATATCATTTGGATGGGGAATGAAGATAAACAATTAAATGTTCTATACAGATGATGATTTTCTCATTTCAAGAACTTTAGAGAGAAAGATAAAAAAAAAGTTAAAAAAGCCAGCCAATAAATGGAGATTAATATGAATAACCAAAACACCTATATCTTACCCAACATAACACTTATATCTTTGATTCCAGTGTCTGAATCAAATAAATTTTACAGTTCATAACAAATTCATATCTTATGCTAAAGTTGTTGCGATTTTTTCAAGCGATTGTTAAAATAGTCGCTTCTTAAAAAAAAAAAAAGAAGTGAATTTTGAATTCTGTTCAATTTTGAAAGAATCATGAAAACAAACCCGTTTTGGTTTTTGCATATGAATGCAAACAATCGTTACATAAAATGGACTAAAATGCCTCTGGCACATGCGAGTCTCTTAAATAATTTTGAATTTTGAAAACGCAGAGATTTAAAAAAAAAACGATTAAAAAATGAATTAAAGAGACTCCTTAGAAAAAACAATCTAAACCGTTACACAACCATTATTTAAAATTTATATTACTAGTATTTTCAAATCTATAACTCCTTTTTCTTCCCCAGCTAAAGTGCGTTAGAGAGGCTCGGTTAAAACTAGTACCATTTGATCCTCATCGTATTATAAGGAAAGAGGAATTTACAGTGAAGGGATGTCTGTCTTCCTGGTGTAAGTCGCTGGGTTAACTTAACTGGGCAACTTATTAACTGGTGTTATATATATATATATA
>JAOUZG010010048.1:3716-19684 GCA_026289955.1 Argiope argentata | reverse complement strand
TCTATATAAGTGTAATTATGTAGATTATTTCCCTAGGTTTACATTTTTCCTCCATTCGCACCATTTTTCTTGAGGGCATTTGTTCAATAACTCATGCAGCTATGAATCGCCAACAATGGCACTCTTATAGATATATTTGCAACAATCCCCCCCATGTCATAAGGTGAATTTCACCGCGAATATAATTTTTGATCAATTATTTATAGTAAGTGTAATTATTAGGCCGTGATAGCCTAGTTAGTAGGGTGTTGGATTCCAATCCGATGGGCTGCGACCTTGAAACCGCCAGCCGAAGACTGTGTATGTGTTCGTGGTGGACGTTAAATCTGTCGTGATCAAAAAGTCCTCCACGTCGAGAATAATACCACTGGGCGTACCGGGTCAGATGTTATCGTTCTCTGTTCCAGATCTAAATTACGATTTGCGGATCAATGAATAAAACGTATAAATGAAGTTCCCCTTCTAAAAGAGGTTTGTGACGTGTGTGAGCCAGACGTCAGAATTCTACCCTCGGGTGTTTGAGAGTCCATATCCTCAGAAGCTACTGCACCCCTCTCTCCGTTGTAAAGAGGAACGCGAAAACAGCCACAACAATTGTAAATATTTAATAAAATGGAATTAAATGGAAGCAAAACTTTTATCTTATTCCCTTGTTAGAAATCCAGCTGAAAGGGGGTTATTCAATTTAATGTTTCACATTGATAATCTATCTATCTATATTTATCTATATGCCTATCTATCTATCTGTCTCTCTCTCTCTCTCTCTCTCTCTTTATATATATATATATATATATATATATATATATATGTCTATATCTATCTATCTATATTTATCTATCTGTCTATCTGTATCTATCTATCAGTCTATCTATATCCATATCTATCTGTGTCTATATCTATCTATACCTATCTATTTGTGTATATCTATCTATATCCATATCTATCTGTGTCTATCTCTATCTATATCTATCTATTTGTGTATATCTATCTATATCTATCTATCTATATTTATCTATCTACCTATCTGTATCTATCTATCAGTCTATCTATATCCATATCTATCTATCTGTCTATCTATATCCATATCTATCTATCTGTCTATGTATATCCATATCTATCTATCTGTCTATCTATATGCATATCTATCTGTCTGTCTATGTATATCTATATCTATCTATCTGTCTATCTATATTTATATTCTGTCCATCTATATATTAATATTCCGTCTCTCTGTCCACCTATATCTATATAAGGAAAGTTTGTATTCCTCTTACAGCTGCTAAAAACATGTTTACGGAAGATTATCATACAAACAAAAATTACCACACGAAAGCTGATGCTCACATAATTCAATTAAAAATCTGAAATGTTGCCGAAAATTTTCCTCAAATAGCCTCATGGCACTTACCATGGACAAGCTCCTTGTTTTAAGTAACGCCAACTAGAGGCAAAAGTACGACCTTTGCTACTCATTCATAGCATTAGCTTGCACAGTCCGTATTTACAAGGGGGTGGCACTTTCCCCCACCTTACTGATAGAACCTGGGATGCCCAGATCACGGGGAAGACACTCTACCCCTATGCCAGAACCCCGGCTTTAAATAGCTTTTCACCAAAAAAAATTTTTTTTAGTAGTGCAACCATTTTTTAACTGACTTACTTATTTATCTGTTCTTTAGGTCTAAAAGACATAGAATGCTGTATGGATGAAGCATTTCTTCTGAAATTTCTCAGAGTATCCAAATTCGATTGCGACAAGGCTTTCGATAGGATGAAAAAATTCTACATGATGCAAGAAAGGATGGTGAGTCTTTTGAAAAAAGCTTCGGTATCCACTTCTGCAATTCGAAGCATGAGATACACATTCGCCTCGCCATATAGACCCGAAGATAATTCTGCGTTAGTTATTGCCAGAATGAGTAAGCAATATATAACTAATAAGTTTTGATCACGTACTTCTCATTTTAATCTATTTTATATTCATTTCGATAGTTGATTTTATCTGACCGTCATTTCTGTTAATGTGGACACTTGGTAGTAACAGCGATATCTATTTTTTAAAAATCGGGATGTACTGCCTTAAAAATAAAACTTTCTAAGTTTCGCAGATTTACAATTTTTTTCTTTTAATTATTGACATAAAACAATGTAATAAATTCGGAAAATCATAATCATCTCACAGCATGAGGTTTTTGCCGTCAACAAAAATCCATAGGTAAAAAATAAAGATTTTATTACCTGCACGAGCATCTCAAAAAACCAGCGATTAATAACGCGTTTCCATTGCATTTACAAAAGCTCTGATCGAAAATCAATCTGGGATTATCAATACGGGACGTACTTCCTACGGGAACTGCAGATCAACAACAAATTATACTCAATTAAACCGGCAATTACCTTGTGTCCTGTTCCCTCTATACGAGAAGTCGATGTGAAATTGACTCGACTCCGTATAGGACATACGCGATGTACGCACAGACATCTTCTTTTTGGAGAATCTGTACCAAAGTGCTCCACATGTCACGTGGATTTTACTGTTAATCATATTTTAATTGAAAGTGCCGATTTTAATTCCCAAAGTGTTCATTTTTTTCATTTAACTTCATTGAATTTGCAGGACCTGGTGGGTGAAAAACACCACCAAAACATTTTTTAAATTTTTAAAGAAAATTAAATTTTATAACCGTATTTAGTTCGATTAATGTTTGTGTTCCTTTTGAAATAGATGGTACCAAAACATTTATGTATTTTTCTTTCTCTTTACTTTACTGTTGTCTAGCCTTTGCTTAAAGCTGGAATCTTAAAACTTTGATTCATAGCTATTTTATTACGGTTTATCAACTCTTATATTTATCTTTAACTTCCAACTCACCTTACTTTTATATTTTACCTTTGGATTGGCGCAGCTTGACCAAATGTGGTTATTGCGCCAAAAAAACAACAAATCAAATCAAATCCTCAATCCTACGGGAACAGTTGTACTGTGGCCGGTGATGACCCTTAAGATTCAACCTCAGTTAACACCAGTGTTGTCATTCAAATGCATGGTTTATTCCGTTGGCCTTCAAGTAGATCGGTGAGTCTGATATGATATAAAATGCTGAGAAAGTCGGTATACAATAGGAAATAGAATTTCTAGTAAGGTACATATTTGCTAGCACTGTGAGCCGAAGGAGTTTGGCGATATTAAAAAAATGTATTCACTTAATAAATATAACAAGTGTAAGGTAAATAAAACTCCACTATAAATATGTGATGCTCATTTTTTTTGAGAAAGTCGCGAGCATTGAAGTTGTTTTAAAAATTAATTTAAATGAAAAACAATCGAAATAAGTTGTCACCAAAAGTTTGTGGTATGTTAATAAAAGCATAATCTTCGAAAATTCTATTCAATTAATTGAAAAAAAATATATTTATTTATTATTTGCAGGTGTCATCGATTACTCTAAAATCAGTTTCGAATGCAGGTCTTTCTTGGATATCCTATCCACAGGATATTTATTATCCAATCCCATAACACAGATGTGTGGCATCACTACAATCTTTGATTTTTCTGGATTTAAATTTAGTTCCCTGCTTGTAAATCCTAAAACAGCCTACGACTACATGTACATTGTGCAGGTAAGAATTATTTTTAATGTTTTAATCTATTTTTTCAATTGAATTCTCAATTTAATATGATATGAAAAGCAAATTTAACGAGTTAAAAAAACTCAACAAAAATAATTACAAGTGTACCGATTGAAGATCGCGGTGCGAAGCTGCGACGCTAGGGCCGATAGCCGAATAACATAACCACTATACTAAAAAGTCGACTTCGGTATCTTAGAAATTATCAAGCTTATAAGGCTGGAGCCACAGTACTCCCCCACCAGTGAGTCGGCGGAGAGACGAACGATTTTGATAGCGCCAAGCGTTATGGAGAGCATGTGAGTGCATTGATGCATCGAGTGAGTGACGGCTTTGTTTGCTGGTAGATGGCGCCACGACTGATTAGAAAGTTACTTTCTCAAGGTCATCAATGTCGCGAGTAAAGGTCGCAATACGAGCCTGCGACGTTAGGAACAGTAACCTAGTAACATAGACACTATACCAAAAAGTCGACTTCGGTATCGTAGATGATATCGGGCTTCAAAGGTTAGCGTTACAGTACTCCCCCAACAGTGAATCAGCGGAGAGACGAACGATTTTTATACCGCCAAGAGTTAAGGCGTGCTTGTGAGTGCGTTGATTTGTCGAGTGAGCGTGGGAAATTGCAAAAAATTTGTCATCCTGCAGAAACATAATGTTCTGGATGTTCAAAAGAATAATAGAGAGGAAATAAGAAGTGCTGGAACAGACGCCATACAGTACAGACCTAACTCCATGTTATTTTCATATATTTGGACTACTGACGAAAGCATAGGAGAAAGAAGATATGCAACCGATGAAGCCATCGATGTTGTTGTACAAGTGTTTCGCTTTACATTGGAAGGAGGGATGCAGTAGCTTCTGAGGGTACTCACCCCTGAGCACCCAAAGGCAGAAGTCTGACTTCTAGCTCACGCATGTCACAAACCCTTCTTAAGGGGGTGGATTTCATTCATACATCCACATAGCGTAATTTAGATCTGGAACAGAGAACGATTACCTCTGACTCAATACCCCCAGTGGTGTTACACTCCACATGGGGGACTCTGTGGCCACAACAGATTTGATGTCATTGAGCAACCACATACACGAAGAGCCTTTGACCAGGGGGTTCGAAATTGCAATCCTAGAGATGCGAATCCAACTCTCTACGAACCAGGCTATCAGGACCCATATTCATTCGATGCAAAATTGGTTGGGAATACCACCAACAATCTTTTTTTTTTCAATCAAAAAGCTTTTGAAACATTGGGAAAAGTGCTCTAAAGGCCAGAGTGGTTAAGCACAAAAATAATGTATGCTTCAATTTTCTGATATAAAACAATATTCGCAATATTTTCAATATTGAAAGATATTTAATAATATAATGTGATATCGCACAGTATTCTACAATGTTACATGATTTTCTGTTCTACCTTTGTATCCATTGACAATTCAGTGACTTAAAAACACAGTGTTTGCAATAACAGTTGAAAATGTTGATATACCCAAAGGATCAGAGCAATATTTATCTGAACATTGCCTTAACATATTTCGAGCTGTTTGTATTGAAATTTATTGACGTTTGTAGCTTTATTAAAAACTTTATAAACATATTTACCATTCATCTAAACAGCTTGCGATAAATTATAATTTTAATAACATTTTTGTAACGCATGAAAGGCTTTGTGACCAATCTGAGCAATAATTTAAACGATATGACTATTGCCTCTAAATTCTACACTTTCGAGGATTTAATGTATTAGCGTATTTATATATCTTCGATGAGATATTTCATAAGATGTTTGAAAATTATCCAAAACTTAATGGATAATTCTAGTTATGGAAAAGCACGAATGCTTTCTTTTATATTACTAAAGGGTGTCCCTAAATAAACTCAAGATTGAATTTGTCACAATTCCTCCAAAGAAGGTGATGGCAATGATATTAAGAAAATATTTTGATAGTTAATAGTTAAAGGCAGTAAAAATGGAGTGTTACAAACTGGTTTCGTTTCAGAAGTGTTTCGATTGATCAGGCACTTTAAATCTACCCGATTTCTTCTTTAATCAGGTGAATTACTCAAAAGATAATAAAATCAAGTAGCAAATACAATCATTTGTATTTTAAAATATCTATTTAATTTGGACGCAACATAATTTCATCTATTTACATTCACAACACGGCTATTTACAATGCGTAGACAAAAAAAATGGAACAGTTAACAAGTAATTTCAAATCAACAAGAGCTCGCAGGCTCGAGGACAGTCAGTTCACTTCATTTCGTTTTTAAACATGAACGGTCTTCTTCACATGGAGAGTTATCGGGTAAAATAACGTTTTTTCATTGTTGAACAATACTTAAAAAAATAATGAAGGTCTAACGGCCATAGTTCGAAAATTTGAGAATTGGCCTCTTAGATCTTGTGATTTAACACCACTGGAATTCTTTTAATGTTGTCATTTGAGGTCCAAGACCTGTCCCAACAAGCCCACAAGCACGCATGCATTGAAGGAGGAAATTCCACGCTGCATCAACGAAATTCTGCAGCATTTATGCGAAAGGGTTATGAGAAATGTTAACAAAAGAGTGATATGTGTCAGAGAGGTCATGGATGCACTTTGCCCTATGTGTTATTCCATACACAATCCTATTCTGTGTATTGTACGATTCAATAATAATATAATAATTTAAAGAAAAAAAACGTGTTTTTTATTTAATTCCAATCTTGAATTAACACGTTTTTCTATCGTGTAGCACTCCATTTTTAGTAATCTCAGACTACCAGCTACCATATGAATTTTTAATAGAGTTGTAAGATATGGAGGGGGTCATTTTATGTGAGCGGTAGTGGCAGTGATCACATCCAGTTTAAGTACAAAATTTTATTAACATGCAAATACGGGACACAGCACACGCATAGAACAAAAATATCCCATCGTCTTCCGATTTTGTCAGTCTTAGACTGACCTCTGCTCTCTCATTTCTTCAATTCCAAACACCGAATGATCTCTCATCACATGCTTCATCAGTCCCAGCTCCGACTGACCTCCTATCTCTTGCTTCGTCAGTTCCAGAATAACTTCTTTTCCTCAGATTCGACTCTTACCATTCCTCCTCCTTTCTGCAATCCATCTCTAATCGACTTTCTGGTTGATTTGTCTCCTCACTCAACCCCGTTCTTGTGTATCTTCACAGAAAGGGTTGCTACGTGAGGTGAGAAGGACTGCCAAAGTTAGAGGACCTTAAAACGGTTGCAACACTTCACTGTACAAACGGAT
Source organism: Argiope argentata (assembly GCA_026289955.1). NCBI lineage: Eukaryota > Metazoa > Arthropoda > Arachnida > Araneae > Araneidae > Argiope > Argiope argentata. The sequence continues at coordinate 12,793 of JAOUZG010010048.1, read as the reverse complement.
ATTCAAATATCGCATTAATTTTGGAATAACTTTTAAAATGTATTGCACATTATTAAATGATATTTTAATTCATTAATTGTGTTTTTTGTCGCAGATGTCGTATTTTCTATATATTGAAGCTTCGATAATCAACTGGTTATTTCACATTTGAACTATACTCAGAATTTTTCATTTAAACAGGAAGATTCGTGAATAAATTATTAAAAATACTGATTTGCAGAAAACTTTTATATATGTTATTACGTATTGCATGATGTTAAACGTAATGTGCAACTGTAAAGTGCCGAAATTATTTATAAGCTACATGATTGAAAATAAAGAATAATTCTTTTTCTTTTGTTGCATTTAAAAACAAATGTTTTTTTTAACAAATCCAAAACTTAATAATTTTTTTAAAGATGGTAATCTTTTAATAAGTCGTTGAAGTTAAAGTATATTTTTTGAGTATAAACATATTTTTTATTGGTAATATAAATAGTGTTTAAAAATTTTCTTTTAAGCTACTGAAAACTAATTAAATTTTTTATTTATCATTCATGTTCCAGGAAGCATTTCCTCTTCGAATCAAGGCTTTTCATATTGTCAATGCTTCTTCAATCTTCTGGGCTTTCTACAAGTTATTTTATCCTGCTATGTCAGAAAAGCTGAGGAAGAGGGTAAGTAAATTATTTTTGGGAGTAATTTAATAAAGATGTCACCTTCCAATGTTTTGAAATAATGTGAAGTATAATAATTCTGTAAACACTCTTTTACAAGGAATTTTGAGATTTAATCATTCATAATAATTTCTTTCCTTTTCTGAAATTTAACTAAAGTTTCTTATTTATGAGAAAATTATTTTATTTAATGATTTAGAGTTGAATAGTAAAATAATAACACCAAAAAAATAGTTCATAAAGGAATAAACATGATATATTCCAAAACAATTTTATTTTATCTGACAGAATTCATTGAATGATTTTTTTTTAAATTTTCAAATAAAAAATAAGGTAAAATATATTTTAATCACCCTCTTTAGTTGAACTTTAAGACTTATTTTTTAATCCATATTCTTAATGTCAAAATTTTCTTCAGTTTTTATTTTCAGATTCACGAAAATAATTTAATAAATCAACTATGAAGTTTAGGAAACATATAATTTTAAATTTAATTCTGCATTATTCTTTTTCCAAAGTAAAAAGGAGGAAATTTATCAGCATCTCATTTTGTACCCTATTAATGATTTAAAGATTTCAAAGCTAATAATATAAAGCTTAAATCATTTATAAAGATATCATTGATTTAAAGATATCATGTTTATCATATACTCATCTTCATCATATGCATAAAAATAAACGTGGATAAAAAATTAGTAAAATATATCATTCTTAAATATATTATTCTTAAAATATATAATTCTTAAATATATATTTCTTAAAATATATAATTCTTAAATATATAATTCTTAAATATATAATTCTTAAAATATATAATTCTTAAATATATAATTCTTAAATAAATAATTCTTAAAATATATCAATATTAAATATATAATTCTTAAAATATATAATTCTTAAATATATTATTCTTAAATATATAATTCTTAAAACTCCATGTTGAACAAGTATATAACATTTTAAAAAATCATTAAAAATTTTTCATTTATGAATATGTTATAATGTAGATAACAGAAATCTAAGTTATTTCTCAGATATCAAAGGGAAAAAAATTAAAAATTTTTTGAATGAATAAAAAGGTAAGACGAACAAAAATTAGACAATGTAATAAAATTTCAATATTTTATCCATTATTTGGATAATGGGTATCCTTAATGATGAAATCAATCTCTCAATAGAATCGAATAATACAGTATAAAGCGCTATTAGTATAACATTAACATACTGTAAGTTCTTTCTATTTTAAATGAACTCTCCTCTTTTCAAGTATTAAGATATAAATTAACTTAAGTATTTAAGATATAAATTATTTGCTATACAAAATATTTAATTGTAAACTATTTATTTCACAATTATTTGGAATCACTAATTTTAAAATGATAGTCATTCGATAAATATTAATTTAGAGACTAGATTTTACGCATTTTCAATAATGATTCTATATTACATCCAGTAAGTGTGTTCTACCATTTGTCGAGTAAATACATTCTTGTAGAATAGTTTTAACTTCAACTGTAAAAGCTTACGTAAAATAGTTGTTTTTCTCTCTAAAAATGTGTAAAAAAAGTTTTACAAAAAACATTTAAGACCTATTGTTTACATTCAATCAGTTTTAATATAATATTTTATTGTACGATTTAGGTCTGCAGAGAATAAAAATTATATTAATTTTAACTTTCTGCTAACAAGAAGGAAATAATAGTCACTAAAATAAAGGAAATCCTAATTGCATGTATTGAGAGCTATTAATTAGGATATCTCCTCTAATCGTGTTTCAGAAAATTATAATTAAATTTTTAACAAATGTATTTATTTATGTGTTACAAATGAATTAATGTATTAATGTAACAAATGCATTTATGTATTACAAATGTATTAACAAACAATTTTTTTAAATTTTTAACGAATGTTTTTCAGTTGGACAATTATTTTAAATGTCTTAAAGAATAATATTATTTTTCTATGAAAATAATTATACACAGAGTTAAAAATTATGAAATTTAAATTTTTATGCGATACTTTGATACTACTCACCACTCTGAAAGAAATATTCTGAAAACTAATATTTTAAGCCATAACAGCTATTTCTTCTGCTATTAATTTAATTATTTTAAAACATTTTCTAGTTGCTATAAGAAAACGCTGTTCATTCAGAGGAAAATCTTTCTCAATATATTCATTGTAATGATTTAAAAAAATGGATATTTAAAACTTTATACTTCAGATATTTTTTTAAAAAAATTATTACAATTTTACGCCGAATCATCTAATTTTCAATAATATAACTAAACATTTTGGGCATCTTACAATTTGCAGATATTGAAATCATGATTGAATATATGTTTCTTTTAACTGCAGAAAAAAAAAGTATTTACTACTTTCCTCAGTATTCATAATTATGGATTTATTTTAATGATTTATATACATAATTTTGTAAATGTGATTTAACATGATATTTCTCGAAATTTAAAATCATTAAAATAACTACATCCAAGTCCAAGTCTTAGTTATTATATTGTTTTACCGAAAATGGCCAATAGATGGCGCCAAATTTTTATAGATAAGAAAATAACTACATAACCGTTTTAAAAATTAATGGCATATAGTTTGTATACTACTTAAGAGTATCTGAAATGAATTATTTTCTTAATATATTTTTATTTAATTAATTAACGGCAACACGTCTTTTTTCCAATCGATATGCTATAAAAATTTTATTTGGTACTTTTGTTATAAATATATTTTTAAAAAAAATACAGCACCAATTTATTTATGATTATGTATTTGTATTTTAAGTTAGTACTTATCATTTTTATTGATCATGTACATAACAGGCTTTCTTTAAAAAGACAGCATTCATTTTCTGATTTGATGAAATTTAAAAGAGACTATAATGGTGCATCCTTTATTCCTGTCTCTGGATGGAAGAGTATTCTTGAAAATGACTCTAATTATTTATTATTACTACTAGCCGCCTTTGGTGACCAGTCGGTTCGCCAGTATTAATGCTCGCTAAAATTTTCAAATAATATTTTATGTAGCTGTGTCTCATAACAGGTTTTTAAACAAAATATTTTTAAACCAAACAAATTTTGATAGTCATATAATTCATTTATAGTATTATTTTCTTCGGATGTTCTGTTCATTGTATTACTCATTTTTCTCTTTCTATCCGAGCAATGATCGTCCCGGAATTGATATTTTACTTAAATGGTGGAGGGAAAGGTCTAAAATTTTACGTTTTTACAGAATAATGAGATTCAAATTTTCATAAATGTAAACACTCTAAACAAATACAGACACAATTGGTTTTCAAGAGATGCGAAAGTTTAAAAGCAGCTTGGAAAATGCCGCGCACAGATGAAATAATGGTGACACACACACCCTTCTTTTCTTTTTTATCCTTTTTTTCTTCACTACTTTTCTTTCTATAAACCCTTTTTTTAGCTTTGTTATTACTTTATTTCTCCGCTTGCCAGACTTTATTTCGAGCAGGCATAGATTAAATATCCATACCGACTAATAATAAAAGAAACTATTTTCTTTCTTTTTAAAACATTCCGTTATCTAGAAATGAAAACCAACTGACTTCGCGTATTTCTTTCTAAACAAATCATAATTTATTACTTCCTGCTATCCAACTCAGTTGGTGTGGGGGAAGGAAATGAATATTTTTGGCGGGAAAGTAAGAAAAGTGTCGTTTTAACTATTTTCCACGCAGTTTTTTTTTTTCATTTTTTCTCTCCATAAGAACCATCCTCGTGTCTTAACGAAAATAATTTTAAAAAATTAGCCGAATCGTCCAAGCCGTTCTCCAGTTTTGCGCTTAGCAACGCATTTCGAGTTGCATTTTTATAATATAGATAGATGTACATAACAGGCATTCTTTAAAAAGACAGCATTCTTTTTCTGATTTGATGAAATTGAAAAGAGACTATAATTGTGCATCCTTTATTCCTGTCTCTGGAAGGAAGAGCATTTTTAAAAATGACTCTAATTATTGTTTATTATTATTATTATTATTATTGCCTTTCATGCAGAATTTAAAATTTTTCGAGTGTCATTTTTATTTTAACAATCATTAACACTATTCTTAAAAAAATAAAGAGTATTCTTTTTAGTCTGCATTTATTTTTTTGCTACAGTTATTCTCGTCTTCATGTATAAAATAAATACAAAATGAAAAAAATAACTTAAAAACATTTTCTTTTCCAGGTATGTGTTCATCCGAATAATGATAACTGGAAAAGTCTTCACAGCTGCATCCCTCCTGAAATTCTGCCAGAAGATCTTGGTGGATATTTACCTCAAACACAATTTATTGATCTTCTGGAAAATGTTGAAATTTACGAAAAGGCTTATCTGGAACAGTCCCGGTTTGGCTACAAAAAAACGAAGCATGCAAGAATATCAATGAAGATAATTCGATAGGACAAATGATGTAAAAATAATCACGTAATTTATTTTTTAATTGAAAAATTGATGTGTACATATTTACTGATGTTGACATTTCAGGGACATTATTTTTGTACAGTTTTGTCATGCTTAAAAAATAAAACATAAAAATAATGGAAGTTCATACTTATCATTTTGTTATTGATCCTTATAAATGGAAAATGAAATCTGTGATGTTGCTAAATATTCTAAATATTTCAGAAATATATTAGAATTTTCATTCTGCAGCAATGCACGATTCTTGCATTTCTGCTCTACCCTAGTAGCACACATATATTGAACAATATTGATCAATATTTGCAGTATTGTTTAATATCATATAATATCGCACAATATTGTACAATAATATTTACAGGACGTGCTATCTGTAAACAAATATTGTATAATATTCATCAATATTCTCTATAGTATTTAATATTATGGAATATTGTTTAATATTACATAATATCGCACAATATTGTACAATATTATGCTACAGGATGTGCTATCTGTACACAAATATTGTATAATATTGATCGATATTCGCTATATTGTTTAATATTGTGGAATACTGTTTAATATCATATAATAACGTAAAATATTGTACAATATTATGCTACAGGATGTGCTACCTGGGCATAACGTCTACTATTACTTTACAATACCTTTGTTGGTACTATCAGATTTCCTATTTTTACAATATAACAAAATTTCGTTTAGATTTATTAAATACCATATATCCTATTGCTTAAACAACAGCAAATAGTTCAAGTAGCAAAAAATGGCATCCCAAAGCGGAAACACTGAGAGAATCATTCGTTGAGAAATTTTTTAAATTAATTCATTAATATATATAGGTTTGAAATTCAACTAAAAGTCACAGGAATTAGAGATAGAAACAAAAGCATTATTTTGCTTATAATTCTATAAGATATTTATATGAGGCTGCTAAATATTCTAAATAACGTGAAGATGTCGTGAAAACGTTGTTGGATTGCTTGTAATGATGGAAACTTTTTTCGTTTTGCAATAATTCGCTGTTCTTAAATTCTTTTCTATAACATTTACTGATGGTTTAAAACGGTTATTTTGGTACTCTCAGATTTTCTTTTTTTTACAATGTGTCACATTCTTTATTTAGATTTATTAAATACAATAAATCCTGTTGTTTTAACAATAAATATTTCAAAGAAAGGAAAAAAAGAATAAAAAATGACACCACAATCAAGCAGAAATGTTTTGATAGAATCATGTGTGGAAAAAAAGAAAAATAAATAAATACTATACATTTGAAAGTCAAATTAAGGTCATAAGAATAAGAGATGCAAACAGAAATTATGTTTTGTTTGTATGATACAGGAGTATTATGAGTATTTTTAAATTGAAATAAATTTCGTTGTTAATTTTTATTAAAATTTCAATATTTCAAGCGAAGAAAAAAAACCTTTATTGCATTTAAATAATTTTAAATATGTACCATAGAAGGTAACCAAATTAAAAGATTATATTACAATTTAATTTAATTACGTTCTGTTCTTGTTTTTTCTAATGACATTTACCATGATATGAATTATATAATAATGCAAAGCGTGAATATATAAAAAATATAATTTAAAACAATGAAAACTATTTTTGTGAGATATATTTAAATATCTGAACATTTTTAGAATATCAGTAAAAATATATAGTAAACAAAATACTAAACAAATATTTAAAAATATAGCTCATATAATTTGCAATTAATTAAATGAAAAAAAACTTCATAAAATTATAGTAAAAATTTTTTTAAAAAAACATTGCTCAGAAATAAAATTAATATCACTGAAAATTTAAATTTTTAACATGCTAGTGTATTTAATTTTTTAATGCTATAATATGCTTCTAAATTATTGATGAAGAATTTCAATTAATTTTTAAATATAAACCAAATTTTAAATCTGCAAAAGTAATGAGCGCATTATTATCCCTAATTTCGTAAATTTCGTTTTCTTCATACATTACTCAACTAAGATTGTAAAATATTTTTTTCCATTTAAATAAAATTGCTCAAAAATTGAGGAATCAAAATTGAAGATGACATACAAATTTTTGTCATTTTCAAATTCTAAATGTGGCTGTTGTACATGCTGTTGCACCTGTACAGCAGCACATGTTTCTGTTTGTACACGTAAATGTTTCTTATAACACTTGTCATGGACAAGCTCTCTGAGTTAGTCAGCGATTTAAGCCTAATCAGCGTCTCTTGTTTGGTAGTAGCGCCATCTAGTGTCAAGAGTATGACTTTTGCTACTCACGCATCACATTCGCTTGCATAGCCCCTTTTTACAGGAGAGTACATTCACACACCTTACAGATAGAACATAGAAGAAAAACCATGCCACAACTGGGACTCAAACCTGTTAGAAGAAGCGCTACTCTTATGCCAGGACGCCAACGCAGTTGCACGTAGATTCACTGTAAGATACCTGGTAAATTCTCTAAATCTTGTTATCGCATACCCCCCCCCATTTTATTTTGAAAAATAAATAGTAAATAGAATAAATAAAAAGCAATTTTTGGCTGGCAATATAACATTTATTTTATTCTGTATTTACATCTTCATTATTCGTGAACTATTTAAAAGTCTTCAAGTAAATTATGTATATGAAATTCTACAATAAGCTTTACGCAGCAAATGCTTAGATTACAAATAAAAAGGAAAATGATGATGCGAAATGACGATGATTGATGCGAAAGATTATATATCAAAAATTCCATCAAAAGTATTATGCTAGCGCTTGTATTATAAATAGCTAGGGAAAAGATTTTGATCTAAATGATAATATATCAGAAATTTAATCATACGCCTTATACAAACGTTTAGATTACAAATTGTGAAGTGAAAAAATTTGATCCTGAAGATTATATATTAAAAGTTTTATCATGAATCGTATGTAAACGCTTAGATTACAATTTATAAGGAAAAAAGGATTCAATAGCAAACCTTCGCACTATTAATAGCAGAAAAGCAAATTACCCGAAGGAAAGAGAAGAAAGCCTCTATTTACTGTTTTCAATCATTAGGAAGAATATGGAAATTTTTCGCTTATTGGAGTTAATGAACTTAAAACATCAGGAAATTTCACGACTGTGTTGAAATATGCAGTTAAAACTAGATTACATAAGTTTTCAGCATCAAATTTTTGTGTCAACCGGACATGACCTATTAATTTTTTTTTCTTTTGAGCAATACGGAAGCTGAACCAAAAGAATATTTTGTCATCCTTGACAAGCTGATTTAATTGATCTCATGTAGTTTCAAAGTAATTTTTTTTTCTTCTTCTCTTCGAATGAGTCAACTTCAACTTTATCACTCTTTCAGTAGTTTTATTCATACAAAACTCATCCGTATACTATTATATAAGCGATTTTTTTCTTTTCTTTGAATTAATAATTTTCTTCTTAAATCACTGAGTTAGTAGTCTTCTTCCTACAACACCCAGCCGTGCCTTATTGTATAAGCGATAATTTCTTTTCTTAGAATTAATAATTTTCTTTCTTAAATCTCTCAGTGATTAAATTTCTGCCTACAGCACATATCCGTATAATATCGTCTAAGCGATTTTTCTTCTCTTAAAATTCATAAATTACTTCTTAAATTAGTCAGCAGCTTTTTATTCTTCAATATCCATCTATATAAAGGCGATTCATTTATTTCTCTAGGGTTAATGAACTTATGATCAAGTCATTCAATCGCCCATCAATACTCTATCGTATAAGCTATTTTTTCCTTAGAATTAATAAATTTCTTCTTAAATCACTCTGTCAGCAGTTTTCTTCCTGTAACACTCATCCATGCCTTATTGAAAAGCAATATTTTCTTTTCTTAGAATTAATAAATGTCTTCCTTAATCATTCAGAAGTTTTCTTCCTACAACAACTATCCATAGCCTATTGTATAAGCGATTTTTTTCTTCCCTTAGAATTAATAAATGTCTTCTTAAATCA
>JAOUZG010010046.1:2375330-2409703 GCA_026289955.1 Argiope argentata | reverse complement strand
CCCTACCGATTCATAAAAAAAAAGCTTATATCGCGTAATTTTTTCATTATTTTATCTCTTGTTCCCAATGCCACGAGGGACATTCGCGGCCTTAAATATGGCCTGTGATTTCAAGCGGGTGAGGGTATGCGAAACGGTGGGGAGGGGGGGGAATCACGCCACTTGATCTACGCATCACTTTATCATATACAAAGACCTGCAATCAAATATCTAGAACAATAAAAAAAATCAGGGACAGGCTGTTGCTGTTTTTTTTTTGTTAAATTTCGTAGATTAAAATGTATCCATCTAGAGCCCTCCGTTTTTCATTATTATCGAATATTTAGTAAATAGAACAGATTAACATAGACAGATTTAAGTGGACATCGTTTCGTTTTTTACGTTGTTGTTGCTGCCGTACATTTCTACAAATTATGGTCAAGAGCATATTGAAACATTCCCCGAGTAGAGCGATTGAAACAAAAAGACGAAAAAAATGTACTAGAGATGAGGGGGAAATTATCGTTTGGAATCATTTGAAAATATATTTCCGTTGAATTATTGTTTTTTCCTCACGTTCGGCAATGTTCCTGTATTCATAACCTTTGACCTTTTATCTGAATAGTTCATTGCTCTCATTTTATTTTCTTCTATTTTCTTATTAATTTAGCTCTGATTTACATTTATGAAATTTATTAGCGTCATTTACGGAAAACTATTCGGAACATTACTTTCACAGAAAGAGCCGAATGTTATTTTTATGCAAACGAACTCGTCACCAAATTGTTTATGAGTTACGGAAATCCTCAGGCACAAACGCTCAGTCTCGAATTCGAGACTGTTTTTATTTCGTCTGAAAGCGTCGACAATGTTTCCTCCTCTACGATTATACATATATTTACTGACATATTCGCCATTCATCTTCCTAACATTTTACAAGGAAACTTTCAGAAACATGAAATGGAAATTAAATTTGCAAAATAAATAAATAAAAAAAGAACACGAAAAAAAGCGTTGATAGTTATGCCAGTTTAAATAGAAATTTGCCTTTAAAATTAACAAATTAGACACTTTTATCTACGATCATTGCAGTTACACACAAATTTTAAGTGCAGGCTGTCGTTGCTACATAATTAAGTATATAGTAAAAAAAAAGTCAATTAAAAATAGAATAATCAAGCCTTAAAATGTATCCCACTTCGATGTTTCTGACTCAATTTTCGAATCTCTTTTTATTTCTATTTTTTTTATTTTGCATCATTACCACACTCAATAGCAAATCTCATTTCATAAACCAATTTAAATTTCGCTCTATAATTTACATTTTAATTCCAGCTAATTAAAAAGAACACTCATTCGTATTACATAAAATATAATGATTCTTTCGTCGAATGATTGTCACTGATCAAAAAACAAATAGTTATAGGCTACTCGCAAATAATAATAATAAAAAAAAACTTAAGAAAAATTTAGCTATCGATTAAAAATATTTCGTTTGTCAAAATTTTAAAATATTTCGCTTTTTTTCCCTTCCTAAGCCGTATACAACTGCCATTTAAATTTTTTTTCTTAAAAAACGTTTACTTATCTTGCTTCAATTTTCATCTCTATTTCAAATCCGGTTCAATATTTCAGCGCTAAAGTGATTCACTACACTCCATTCAATATTGATGGACTACTTACGTAGAGTTAAAATAATAACTTTTTTCACAAGATTTATTATCAGAGAAAGGCATGCAGTTCTTCCTTCTTGGCAATATCTTCGAAAAGAATAAACAATTCGCTCTACTGATCTCATAATTATTGCATTCCTTTTTTACTTTAAGAAATAAATACGTTAATTATAAATTATTCAATTATAAAGTCGATCAAAAATTTAAAAATATATAAAAGTGTTGTTTAATTAAATCTATTTAATTCATTGTTTTGATTCTAATTTCTTATATACTGTATGCCAGGATGTTCAATTTTATTAGTGATTCATTCATTAATGATCATTCGTGGGGAAATTTTACAGCTGACTTCATATTATTTATTTTTCCAGCAACTGAAACGATTAATGTACCCTCAGCACATGTAAAAATTTTGAGAAATATGGAAAATTATGGGAAGCAGGTCATTGCCATTTAAATGTTAAAAAATGTAACCGAGTCGATTATTTTTACCGATAAAGTAAAAAAAAAAATCTTTTTCAGGAAACATACAAATAATATCCGAAATTTTACAACTGTCATAATTTCTTATAAGTCACAATCCAATTAATTCCTAACAAACAATTATTGGATCGCGAAATAGTTCTGTTAAAAGCGAAGGTGAATATAAAATATCATTTTGAAAGAAAAAAATTAAATAAAATAATGAAAAAAAGGTTTATGTTATTCAACTACTTAACTCAGCAAAGATAAATAAATATATATATATAATAATTAATATGCTATATTGCTCCAAAAAATACCCACACCAAAAATATATTTAGTTTTTAACCGATCACTGTAATATCAAATAACAAAACATAAATTAGTCACAGCTTAGAAAAAAAACAAAACCAAAATTCAACAGGAAATCATATACACGACACTACTCTTACAAAACTAATGTATGAATTAATATAGAACATGAGAAATTCTCTAATAAACGTCAGTAGAAAATAATTTACATATTTTTTTAAATAAATCTGCAGAAAACAATGATTTTTTTCCACTAGCACTTGTTTGTATGCAGTTTGCCACAGAACATGAAACAAGTATCATTTAACCAAATTGAAAAGAAATAAATAGAAACAGTTCCTAAACAGGCTTATAGAAAGTTTGGAAGCAAACTGAGCTAATAAACCCGGTTTCTTGAGCCTATATTTGGTTCAATTTTAAATTAAAGCCATTTAAAATGAGAAATCACATAAGAAATTAAATACGAGATCATGCAAATAGAGTAATAATGTAATCGAATAATAATGCGTAGATCGAAAGTAAATAGATATAGAAACTTACTCGTGTATTCGCATACACCTATGCAAATGTATTTGAAGATAAATAAGCGAAGAGGTATTGTTAGGAATCACTTGAAGGAATGAATGAAGGCGTCTTCAATGGCGCATGCCCCAGAAACGTAGTTCTTGGCTTTTGCCGTGTTAAACAGAAACTAGGATCACGGATATCATGAAATATCTCACTTCAACAAAGGAAGGAAACAAAAAGAAAGCGTGTTCACCGGCAAATTCACCAGAAAACGAGGAAAACAATAACACATATTTATAACAAAACAACGCGGCACGAACATTAACATTACTTCGCCATATTTACAAAATCTCTCTTACTTCTCGTTGCCACTTTGGAAAAGAAAAGCTTGCCTCTCATGGAGTTAGATCGTGACGCAACAGGTCTCGCTCATTTATTTTTGTTCTAAATGTTTTACAGGGTGCTCAGAATTAATCGCAAAAATCATATATATTCGGAAATTCTCATGTCAGCAAATGATATTTATCACCGAAGTTAAAAAAAAACCAAAATAATAACAGATCAATCGCTCGATGCTCTTAAGTTTAAAAGGAAAAACCTTACAAGTAAATGAATACATTTAAACTGCTATACTTAACTGTTAATGGATATTTAAATAAGTTATTTATTTATCTTAAAAACTGGATTACTGCATAACTTATCCGTAAAATATGAATAAAATGAGCATAAAATTCTCTCTTTTTTTTTTAAAAAAAAAAGGAGGAAAAATCACCACACCCCGCATCGTTGAAGTAGGTTTTCGTGTTTTTCCGTAGTTTTCACTCAATATTAGGGGCTAAAATCCATATTATAATTTATAAAGATTAATGTTTCCATTGCTCTGTTTTTGTAATTTCACGTAAGAGGAAGTACGCTGTTGAATCGAGCGACAGTAATAATAAAAAAGAATAATTACGAATAAAAAAGAATATATCGTTTGCCAAGTTCTGAAATCTTTATTTGACTGAAACATTTTCGTAAGATCATTTTTAAACTCGTCCATAAATGGATTGCTTTCGCGTATATATATTTTTTAACATTTCCAATGTAGATATAGAATAGCGATATTATGTTGTCCTTAGCTTCGTAATAAAGTATTTTGATAATTTGATTAATTAAAACATTGGAAAATAAATCCTTAGAAAAAAGAAACTTTGATATTTGTTTCCATACAGATTTGAAGTTGAGAAAATAACGCACATCTTTGTGAATAAAATTCGTCTTCCGTATTTTTCACGGCTATTAAAGATTAGCATGGACGACTTACTGCAGTTGTGCGCAAGATAACAGAAAAAAGAATACTACGCACACATTTTACGTACATTTATTACACACATTTTCTACAGGAGCAAATTCAGTAAGTTACACCGACTGCCAACTCTGTTGAACAATTTTTACACTGTTGTTTTTCTCGTGTTTCGCTTTACAACGGAAGGAGGGGTGCAGAAGCTTCTGAGGGTATCGACCCCTGAGTAGCTGAGGGCAGAAGCCTGACTTCTAGTTCACACACGTCACAAACCGTTTTACGGGGCTTATTTCATTCCTTAATCCACAGACAGTAATTTAGATCAGGAAAAAAGAACGATCACCTCTGCGCCAGTGGTATTAAACTAGACGTGGAGGAGATTTTGACCACGACAGGTTTAACGTGTACCAGCCACCACACACACGGTGAGTCTTCGGCCGGCGGGTTCCGAACTCGCAGCCCAAGAAATACGAGCCCAACACTCTACAAACCAGGTTCGTCGATATAGAGACTTCAGAAGCAGAATATATTCTAAAAGCTCCATACCAATAGGAGTCTGAATAATTTTGTGTTTTTGTGGACGTAGCAACGTGTTTTTATTTCTTTCCGCTATTAGAGGGTTTTCTTTTCTTACTAAGCCTGATTTAAGGTTTCACATTACAAGCGTAAAAGGACGCTTATTATATAAAATATTTTAAAATAAAATTCTAAAAGAGTAGGAAGTACGCCCATACTGCTGTGGTTTTCATCGCATTGGCTGATGGGAAAATCAGCTAGCTACTGTTACGGTTTTAGTAGTAAAAGGCCATTTAGAAAATTTCTACATTCTTAAAGGTGAGACAGTATTGAAGGAATTTATTAAATGCATTTCACTCTGCATTTGCTAAAGAAATACCAGAAGCAGACTTTGTTTTCTGAAAAACAAAAGTGAATCTTGTCCTCTGTTCTTCCAAATTAAATTAGCGTACGAACTATTGCCACTTTCGTTTGTCTTCACAATTTTTGGCATTTCAATTTTCATAGAAACCGCATATCCTTTCCGCCATTTTAAATCAGCCTGTGCACTGTTCATTGTGACCCCTTTCGCAGACGTATTTTTAAATAGAAATCCAATCGATGTGCGACTGTATGAGTCACTGGAATAATTTCCACAAAACAGTGTTCTCGAATTCTGTAGAGATTCTAGAATTGTTGGAAGTATCTATTCAGGAAGATATACCACTCACTTTTAAAGCCTCTAACTGCACTTAACATTTTAATTTTATCCACTTCAATAAAATCTCGTACTGTTACAACAATGATTACGAGAAGAAACGAAGCATTATTAATCCACTACTCTCACTGCATGCGCTTCATTGTTCGTTACTTGTCATTATCTCGTCCAAACAGGCACGAGTGCATAAACACGGCAGACAGTTAACGTTTGGATGCATTTGTACCAAAAATCGATGCACGTTCGTCCTATTTAGGAAAAGTTTTGATTTTTTAACGACAAAAGCATTGGAATCTGTCAATCCGCGTCCGTTTCAACGCGATAAGAAAACAACGAGGTAAAAAAAAAATTATTCCTCGTCTTTTGCCCCATTATGAAAGGGGAATAAAAACTACAGAAAATGTGACCAAATTTTTCAAACACTTAAAAAAAAGAAAATATTCCAGTTGACAAATAACGTTACAAGCGAGAGCTTATCTATATCTGTATTTATAATAAAGCTCAATGTGAGTGTTTTGACGCTCTACAGGCCAGACCGTTCCACCTGCAGCTACCAAATTCGGTATGTTTATATATTGGGGGCCGGGAATGTGCACCTCGGAGCCCTTTTCCAGAATTTTTAATTAGAATTTTAATTAATTAAAAATTAAACGAAAGTTTGGCGTTTTCCCGCCGTAACTTCTGAAAATATTACAGCACAAATTTGATTTTTGCATCAAGTTAAAGCTCAGAAAATTAGCTTTTCATTTATTCTATTAGTTTGGACCTATAATTTAAATTTATATGTTTTAGTAATTTTTAAAAATCTTAACTAATTGTATTTTTCAACAGTTTATTTCGTATAAATTAAAAATAAAATTTTATCTGCCCTAGCGTCTCAAAAACTCATCTTTTAATAACGTGATGCTATCTCATTTACAAAAACTCTGATAAAAACGTAAATTAATGACTACTGCAAATAAAACCTAAAAAAATATTTTCAACTTATTATATGAAATGAAATAAATAGGAAATGTAATGTTTTTTTAAGCAATAAACGCAAGAATTTTTTTTAAATCATCGTTTGCAATACCAAAATTACAAGTTCAATGAAAGAAAATATATTAAAATAAATTAAGAATATTATTATTATATGTATAAAAATCTATTTAAGAAATGCGATAGTTAAAACTGAAAGAAATTTTTTTTAAAAAAAAGCACCAAACGATAATCGTCTGAGCGAGAGATTAATTATTTAAAAGTTAGAAATGACGTCATTTCATAGAGACGATGAACAAAAAGCAATTGATAATAAGTTGATGGAAAATATAATAAACTCTTAATTACTTCTTCTTAACTCTTTGCCTTCTTGTTTTCATTTAAGTTTTAAAACAAAGAGACATGATTTTCATTTTTACTTTTACTTATATGAAGAAGATACATTTTTCTGGTCAAAGAAATTCCCTTCGTGAATGTAATGAATCTCCGCGTTTAAATGCGTCGAGCCGAAATAAAAACGCATCCGCTTTCAAAGAATCATTCGTAATAATAAAGTTATGCTGGTAAAAAATAAGCTCTTTGAAAACGCATCTGCTTTTCAAGAGCAAAGAGCAAGATAAACATACATAATAATAAATAATGCAATACTGGTAAAGGCAGGCAAAAATATTTGTTGCCGTATATTTCGGAGACATCAAAACCTCCTAACCAAACAATATCATGTTCTCACAGGATAAACAATGAATCAACTATTCTTCCGAATTAAAAATATAATTAAAATGAAATCTACTATGCATATTTCAATGAATCATGTCAGAATATAATTTTTTGAACGGCCAAGCACCACGTGCTCGTGCAAGTTAAAGTATATTTTTATTCATTTTAATTGTTTCATTGAATTAATTAGTATTACAAACAATCAAAAATACTTTGTCTCTCATTTATTGTTTTTAAAAAATATCATATAACCTATTTGTTTCATTTCGTATAAACACGCGCTCAAAATGACATTTTTCTAGGTTTTATGTACTGTAGTCACTAACTTTTTTTAAAATCTGAGCATCTTAAATCTTTTTTTAAAATCTGAGTAAATGCCATGGCAACACATTATGAAAAGCTGATTTTTTGAGATGCTCGGGTAGAAAATAAAATTTTTATTTTTCTCGTACAAATTAAAATTATTTTTCGTTACGGATCAACATTTTTATTTTTCGTCCGCGGATTTTTGTTGACACCAAAAACTTCATCCCCAAAACAACATCAAGTTCTGACGTGATTAAAATGTTACTTTCAGCGCATGCATGTGTCGGTTCATGAAATGAAGTGAATATGAAACATGATATTTTTGGAAAGTAAATGCATGGAAACGTTTTCTATAATATTTTACAATACATGTATTACTAAATCAATTAAAGAGTTTTATTTAAGGCAAATATGGGCACTGTCTACAAGACATTCTCTATGATCGGGGCTCAGCAGCTAATTTGTAAACTTCTTGTAATAGACATACATATCTTAACAAATAGTTCCAAGTCAAATATATAATTATATAATTCTATAAATATATAATTCTTAGTAAACTGAGGTAAAAAATGCTGATGAATGACGACTTTTAAATTTTTACATATCACCTGCCCTGTGAATCATTTTTAACAAAATACTCTTGGCACACTACGATAAATTAAAAAAAGTGACACTTCATTCAATTAAATCAACCAAAGTTGACCGATTTATGAAATTGTGAATATTACTATTGGATAAAAACTAGCGATTTTAAATCATTTTATCGACCCTCTCAAAGAAGTCAACAAAGTTTCTCAAGAGAAATCGGCCTAGACTGTGAAAATGTTTGTTCCAATATTTGCTTATCGTCCTACATAATATCATAAGTGAATTAAACGACTGTCGGAATTTGAAGCTTAAAAATATTTTGCTTAAGAACCTTTTATGAGACCAAATTATATTAAAAAAATTAATTGAACCTCTCAGCCAACATTAATACTAGCGAACCGGCTGGTCGTCAAAGGTGGTTAGTTCCTAATAAATGTGTCAGATTATCCTTGCCATTTCGCATGAATTCCTTCGTAAAAGAGTGACGAAAGTATCGTGCGAAAACTTTCGAAGATAAATGCCTCATTTTAAATCATTTCCTCTCATTTTTCTCGTTACGTTTCAAAGCACGGTCACGTTTTTAAACTGGCAATCGATTTGCGATTTGACTTTCACGCAAATTGACAATGAAAGCAGATAATAGTTTCACTGTAGATCAGAATATCATGTAGACGGCATGTTTCACTTCTAATTTTAATTTTTTAAATAGTGACCGAATATTGCTATTTACGAAAAAATAATAATTTAGTCCACGTTTCTAGCTGGTTTTCAGGGTAACTAAATGTAACGGCAATTAAAAATACAACGCTCATAATAAATCGTTAACAATCTAATTTTTCCATGAAGCGAATTCGTATCTCAATGATATATTTAATCAGCCATTCCAAAGATGGCAGACCAAACTGTTTCATGTTTCTCAACCTCTGCTCGTCCTTCGAAAAGTTGTTGGAGAAATGCGCTGTGAAAGTTCAAGGGCAGCGTCTAACCGATTTCCGTGGATACTTTTGATCGTCTGGCTGGCGCCTGTACAAGACTGGACACGTGGTGGCAAGAAAGAGGGAGAGAGAGAGGGAAAAAAAATGTTTCCTGAACTTTAGTGGTCGGATTCATTAAACTATTCCTTTCTAATATAGTAAATACTGTTTCCCACTTTTTAAATTTTAATGAGATTCTCAAACTTCCGTGTTAGATTGCTTTTAACGATAATACTAGAAATTCTGCAATGACAGTTGATTAGAAAAAAATTCAAATTTAATTCTGATTGTGACTTTTATGTCGTGAATCGGACATCGGTGAAGATAAATTATTATTTAATAATAAATAGCAACTCAGAAAGGAGATTTCTCATAAAAATGAACAAGCAATTCAAAAATAGGAAAACTTTCAGAAAATAACACACAAAAGTTAATGCTTTGCTGCATCTGTTTTGAATAACTGCAGTAAATATATATATTATATAAATATATATTTATTAATAAGTTATATTTGATTCTAAAGCGATAGACTATAAGGGGGGTTGTTCCATGTTAAAGTATGAATAGAATCTTGAAAAATGCTGAAAAATTATCAAAAATTGGCATGAAAAAAAAAGAGCGCTCAAATTGTATCAGTATTGATTGAGTTGTAAATAGCTAGCGTTTTATAATGGTTTCGGGCAACCTTTGAAACCATCATTCGAGCATTTTCGTGGGATTATTTTATTGTTTCTTTAAAAGCTAAAATCAAGAATATTTCTTAAAAAAATCTACCGTTGTTATTAGTATAAATTGTATTATTCCAAATGTCGTGTAGAGCAGAGCGAAGAAATGATCGTCGAATGATGACTCCATTCTGGAAGCTCTTCACCTGTGACTAAAACAGCAACTGATTTCTATTAAAATGAGCCGCGTCGCTCGGCCGTGCGCCGATTGCAGTGGATGTTAAAATGCTCTGCCTGAATTGGGTCGACTGCTTACGAACCACTTTTCCATCTATTTAGTATTTCATTTGAAATGGAGAGTTTATGTTTAGCTACTCAATGCGTAAAAAGAAAGGCCGTTAGTGAAAGTGCCTACGACCCACTATTTGATTTATAAATGTGAAACAATTCTTTTCTATGGAATGACAATGACTTTCTTCCTCTATTCAATACAAAGACCCACTTACTTATCCTAAAGAGAGTTTATACCTATATCTTTAAAAATTGGCTTTTTTTTCTTAATTGCAGTTTATTTTCATTGAACAAATGAAAGTTTTGGAATGGCAGTGGCAATGTTTGGTAGGAATGCGGTTACGTTTACTGTTAACATTTTTTTAGAACCTCCATGACCAGGCACCACTCCATTTATATAATGATCCAAAAGAAATCAAGACAAAAAAAAATTTCAATTAATATTTCTGGAGTTTTGTATCTCAGACAGACGATAATCACATCATTATTCGAGCTTCGGCTTGAGGGAGGTCGGATTCGAAACACTGGTCAAGTGCCTCCATCTCCAAAACTTCCAGACCCATGAATGCAACAACGTTTGTATTTAATCAAATGCAGCGACCTATAGGTGAAATTATTTACCAAATTTCTCAGACCAGCATGTTTCGCTTTCGAATTACACTGTTCACGTGATCTTGGACGCATACATAAACAGAAATGGTACGGAGGTAACTTATCGAATATCACGTGTCTAATTTGTAAAGTTTTAAAATTGCGTTCACATTAAGATTGACTGAAAATAACAAAGAAAAAAAGAAGTTCCTCCCTTGAGCGGATCTGACTTCGAATTCGATGCAGATCCGATTTTCTGTCGCCGAACGCGTGCACGAAACGGAATTCATCTTCTTCGTTGAGTTGTCTCGTTGGCATGTGCATGGCCGCGCAAACAAACAGCCCATTCGTCCAAACTACACAGAATAATACAATTTTGTCATTAAAATTACGCACAAAATTTCTTCCAGGCAGATCTATTGTTTTTTTTGGATGATCGCGTTCAGAGACTCGTTTCTCCTGATTCTAACCCGTGGATGGTCAGCCCGCAGCAGCGTTGGACAGAAACCGATCGAAGATGACCGACTTTATCAACGGCGACCCGACATTCAAAATTTCGTCCAACTAGCAGCATGCATTTGTGATTGACCACTCTCACATTTGCACCGAAGGACATGAAAGTGACTCTATAGACGATTTCCGTAAAAGATTTGATAGAAATGTTATAATTTCGTCCACACACACCTCCCGACAAATTTCATCGGTCTAGTTCGATGCATGCCTTTTAATATCATATTGATTTCATGTTTTGTTATGTGGCGATTTACAGTTTCGGCTGCTGTGGGGAAATAAAGTCTTTCGTCGTGCTTAAGCCTCATTTGCACCGCTTAGCATGAGAAAGGCCAACCAACTGATTAGCAACGATGCACCTGTTATTCATCTATCGATGAAAATGCACATTTCTGTCTTAAAGCAAGTAAGCTAGATTGATTCAACGACAACTTGTTTTTGTCAATGAAAAAATAGCAACATTTCGATTAATAGCAAAATATCTGACATTGTTTATTAGTTGTAGATTATTTGTAATTCATCCTTATTTCATTATCAAGAAGAAACTAGTTTTAATTTTATTGATTCTTCAGAAAGGACAATATCAAGAACTTTGTATTACGGAATTGCTATTTTAGTGCGAGACTGTCAATATTGGCTAGTTTAAGATAAATCATTTCATATCAGAATGGTCGATTTTTACGAAACCTCAAACAGAAATAATGACAGAATTAAAGAGAGTTCATTTTTCGGAAGTCTTTATTTGAAAGAAATTTCACTTCTTAAGAATCGTCAGATAGAATTGCGAACAGAGAAGAGAGAAACATTCTGATCGAGCGCTTCTTAAATAATAAAAGGATAAAATATTAATTAAATCAGATGAATCATTTTAAACAAGAATCCGGCTAAATTGCACATTCTCAGAAACGGAAACATTCTTATTAGTGACGTCATTCAAACAGGTTTACTTTTAATTATTTTGTTGTTTTCAAAAGATACAAAACAGATTTTTTTAATCTGTAAAATTTTGTGTACTGATTGAAAAGTCAATTGTGAGGAATGTTCATTTTATTCCGTTCTCATTTCTGAACGACAAGCATCATTTTTTCATTCTTCCAAACCAAATGATTTTTAGGAAATATTTCATGCTCGGGAAAGTGCCTTCGGCTCGGTTTTTTTCTCTATTTTAAGGGGGGGGGGGAGAAGAAAGTAAGTTTTGTTTTAGTTCATTATTCATCTTATCAATTGGCATTTCAAGAATTTAAAACCACATAGAACGAAAAATGGTAAACCCGTTTTATTGCTTTCGGTAGCTACTGTATAAGTTTAATGAATAAAGATAAAATTAAATGACTGTCATGATATTAAAAAAAAATTCTATGCCCAACCATTCGTTGCGGAAAATACGCTGTAATCAGTAGAAAGTATTGAAATTTTGAATATGGCTGAAAATGAATTCAGAAATTATCAATGTATTATGTGATTTTTCAATAACATCAAGGCTCTTGTTTATTTCTGTTATGTCCAGAAGACTGAATTAGATATAAGTTGTGCCAAATTTGAGTGAAATTCACAAAGGGAAAGTGTGCCTGACATTTTTTGGGCATGGGTGCACAGTAAGATCTCTTATGCAATATTAATAGGTGCAGTTATAAGATCCTGGGGAGCTGTGCGAATGAAATTTAGAACATGACACCCGTCCGTTATATATTTCAATCCGTATCAATAAAAAAAATCAAGCTCAGAGATAACATCGTTTGCCACAACGAAGCAGTGCCCGAGAATATTACAATTGCAGTAAGTGGGAAAATGCACATGGTACTCCCGATTTCTCAATCCAACTCAACATTATCCATTTACCACCCAGCGCGATGTTATTCCAATTGAAGCAAATTTGACGAAGAATCGAACGCACCCGATATTAGCCATAACTTGAAAAAGAAACTGCAGCTTAGAGGGATCCGTCACGGATTTTCATCTAGAGCTGAAAACGTCACTAGTTTTCCATATAAATAAACTATCACACCACACTACTGTTTGCAAATTCGAAAAAAAAAGGATTAAAATGAAATCTGTTATACATATTTCAATGCAACTATCACACCACACTACTGTTTGCAAATTCGAAAAAAAAAGGATTAAAATGAAATCTGTTATACATATTTCAATGCATCATGTCAGAACATCATTTCTTGAACGGCCAAGCACCACGTGCTCGTGCGAGTCAAATTATATTTTGATTCATTGTAATCGATTCACTGAATGAGTCACTTTAGTATTGCAAACGATAGTAAAAGCTTTGTCTCGCATTCATAAAAAAAAAATCACGTTTCCTACTTATTTCATTTCATATAATCACGCGCTCAAAATGACATTTTTCTAGGTTTCATTTGCTGTAGTAATGAACTGCTTTTTATTAAAATCGGAGTTTTTGTAAATGCGATAGCAATGCGTTATTAAAAGCTGATTTTTTGATATGCTCGGGCAGGTCATAAAACGTTTATTCTTCGTCTACGGATATCTGTTGACGCCACAAACCTCATTCCCAAATCAACATCATGCTCTGACATGATAAAAAAAATGCAACGGGCTATACATCCAATTGCAAAAAGGAGTTAAAAAATAATTTAAATATTTATTTTCTGGTTTAGATATCAAAGTACCATAACTTAAAAAAATAAACAGCAGTCTTGAGGTATGAAATTTGGTATGAATTTCTTAGAAAAAAGGGCAGATTTTCATCCAATTTCTATAGAAATCCATGAAATGCCGACTGGTCTTTTCTACGATAAGTATTCGAGCACGGTAACTAAAAAAAACAGACACAGATGAAATTTATGTATGAAAATCGACATTTTGTCTCTTTTAGGCGATTAGAAATTCTGACGGAACATCCAGGCTATCTCAAGTGTTGCCATCAAGTGTTTTTCAATATTAGTTTATTAAATTCACTTCCTGTTCAAATCTTGAAAGATGAAAGCGGTTTAATTTAGCATCGCTGCTGAATTCCAGAATGGTGATTTGTCACTCATTTCGGATAGAGAGGGAAAAAATAACACAGCTGATCAATAAATCGGCAACTTTCATTGATCTAGTACCTTTTGTTTAATGAGTCATTCATCTGAACATTCTTTTCTCTTGAAACGAAAGTTAGCGTACATTAAAACGTTTTCCATTCAATTCTTTCTTAAAATCAATTTATAAAGAAATGTTGACAAAATGGACGTGAAAAATGCAGCGGCTTCAGATTAAGTAACCAATTTTAAATGTTTAATAGAAACTTTCAAATGGAATAATTCAATTCAATAAATATTCAATTAGTCGTGTATTTCTTTAGTAAAAAATCATATTATTTTTTATTCAAATGAATTTAATACTTCACGCGATAGCTTTGTTTAGTGATCTTGATGGACGATTTAAAAAGATAATTAAAAGTCGTCTGCAAATACCAATAAAAAATTCACTTCTATAATTTTTTTAGTATTTTTTTTAAAGTTACCATAGATTCTTTCTTTTGTTTGGCAACGTTTGGGACTTTTAGTTTTAACAAATTTTTGTTATCTAGAGAAACAGAAATGTAGTGAAAATCTTTCATTTCTTTATTTTTTTATTCGAGACGTTTTGAATATCTTCTTGAAAATTCAGTGTTCTGTAATAACACAATACAAGTGTTTTTTGCATTAGGATTAATTCATTTTTAAAAAATTTAATCATAATGCATCATTCGTAATGAACAGAAATTTCAATATTTCATTTTTAGCAGAGTTTTGAATTTGTTATTGATAGAAAATTTATTTTCAGATTTCTAATTATTTTTTCAAGTAAAAATTTTTTTTGCCCTCACAGCTATCAAGCGCAAGTTAAATCGGACCGAAATATAATGAATGAAAAAATCCACTTTTGGGAAATGAACTAATAAAAAGCATAAACTATTTATTAGAAACGCCCTTAATAGTAAAATGCTAAATGTTTCGATTGGAAACAATTACCGAAATGTTTTTTTAAAAAAATAATGGGAGTCGACTACATTTTACGAGCAATAAATCAACTATCTTAAGCTATTATTTGACTTGCTCGGTGTTTTTCAAAACTGTTCTGGTGATAGGTGAAACCGATTCTAAAGAATTACGAAACGGCAACAAATAATCAGGAACGAGATTCAGATCTAGCCCTGTCGCTCTAAACTTCAGAATGCACCATGGTGAAGACATTTGCTTTCGGTCAAATGCATCAAAATCAAAATATTTGCAAAATGTCGGCAGTCTAGCTGGTTGCGCTTTCCCGTCGTACTACTCAACTGACCTCGTCAATTACACAGACCGAAAAAAAAAAAAACGAATTTAATCAAAACATTCAGAATTTATTATAAAAGATTACATTCTCAACTCCATATACCCGAAAAATAGATATTCCGAAATACGAATCCAAATTTCATCTATCTAGCTTCTCGTGATTCTGCCTGTTCACAGGAAGCTAGATAGATGAAAGCTTCAAAACAAATTTCTTCTAATTTTAGATGAATTTCCATATTTTAACTCTTTTCTATTGCACATTACACAAAATAATTGTCGCAAAAAATTATTATTGTTATTATTATTTAAGCGAAAATGGAAGAAAGAAAAATATTCCACGAACAAATTAGTTATTTTTTTTCCCAATTTCCACTTTTTTTTACAATTATCATAAATATGAAACCTTTCTATTGGTATATGTTTTTTATATAAAATACAAGATTTTAAAATATAAGAAAGTAATCGCAAATTCTAATCAAAAATTGCATGGTTTCTATAACCAAGAATAAGCAATACATTCTTTTTGTCATCAATGTATTAGATATTCGTCTGAAACGCCACAGCCCCCTCCCCTCCCGATTTAATGCCGATCCCTTGTTTTTTAAAATTTGAACTGTTCCAATGTAGACGCGATCCGAGGACCTGCGAAGTCTCAATCAACGCTCTCAAAAAGAATTCTTACTCATCGTTCTGAAGGGCGTGCACGTGTTGGCAGCGCGAACAGACAATATACTCTCTTGCGACTCACCAGACCAAATGGCGTCTGAAACAGTATTGGAAAAAGTAGAAAAAATAATTATGGCATTATTTTTTTCCCCGTGAACGAATATAATTAGATTTGGGTTTTAATTTCACTATGACATGAAATCCATCACTGGAATTGTTCATTCGATATGTAAAAAGAAAATAATGAAAATATTTTATTCGATGCAGATAGTAAAAAGAATAATATAAATAGAAAATAATTTAAATATTCTTTAAAGAAAAGGTGAAAAAAATAAACTATCGGGAAATACCAACTGACGGAGTTGTGGAATTTTTTATTAAGTAATATTTGCATGTGTAACTTCTTAATTCCGAAAGCGAGTGTTAACATCCTTCATAAACCTACAAACTTAGAAGGAAATTTATAAAATGCAAAACACATTAAATTCGAAATTGTTTAAGCTGCCACACACAAAAATAAAAATTTTTAAAAGAAATAAAAAATATATATCTCATCGCTTCCCAACTGTTTGGAGTATTCCCAATTGTTTAAATATTAATCTTCTCTTTCTCTCTCCTTTTATTTTGGTCTGGAAATATAAATACTTATCTAAAAGTTGATAAATGAAAGGTTGCAGTGTATGTACATTTAAAAAATTCATTTTCCGCCACGGTACTATTATTATTCAGAATGTATTAAATAATCTTTTAGGCAAAGTGCTTCACAAAAACTAGAAAAATGAAAAAAGAAGGATTTATTATCGTTTGCCAAAATATTTACTTGAATGTTTATTCTTTCTCTCCGTCACTTGGCAACATTTGTAACTGGCAGTTTTTGTTTAAAATGTTTATTACCTTCTTTTTTTTTTAAATACGCATGATGACATCAGACCCATTTCAAATTTAGGTTGAAAGGCGAAAACGCGAAGTACTTCCACATTTATTCATTGCATTAAAAGAAGAAAAAAATGGGCGGATAGGGTTTTATGAATTTGTAATAAATCATAAAAAATTTGACTTAATAAATATTGCCTAAAATAACATCTTAAAAAAAATTGTAGAACTTTTTTTTTCTTTTCTTACAAAATTCAAACTTTTCAAAATAAATATCGTCTTTTTTTTAAAATCTCTATTCATTCTAAGATGGCTGCCATCTTTTCTAATGTTAGAATAATAATGAATATGTTAAAAATATAAAAATAATTTTGACGGAAGTATAACGGTCGCCGCAAATAAGAAAAAAAAATGATAGAATGTAGAAAAAACAAAATTATTTTATGTTTTTCCTACATGGATATATTTTTCTTCTAACGGTTCCATTGGCGCTATCACAGACGGTAAGAGTATATTTCCAGACATGTCGAGGAGAACGAAAAAAAATGCGTTTGATGAGCGGTGAACATTTAAAAATAATTATTTATTCATAAAAGAAAATACAAAGATGGCTTACTCAAAAAACACAAGGATATGCAGAGATGTTTGTATAATTTAAATAATTTTATTTAATACTGTTTAACGCTTCGTTAGAGGTTCAATCTTTTCGCTTACATCTCGTATTTTTTAAAAAAAATGTATGTAAGTGGTAATATAAAATTCGTAAATTTTACCTACTTACATATTTAATAAAAATGGGTTTTTTTTTCTTCACATTTTTTTACAATAATTTGCTTTAGAAGAATTTGGTTTAAGAAAAGATATGTACCATTTCATCAATCTATTCTTTTTGGTTAACAAGTCCTTTTTGGTTAACATGTGCTGGCAAATGTAAAAAGATTTGTTCCCCAGTTTTATAGAAATCTGGAATTTTTGGTTTAAAATAATATCAAAAAATTTTCCATCCAATTTTTTGCCCTTTTCCTCATATTTACTCACACTTACAAAGACAAGAAAGCAGACATCCTTTACACGAATGGTTCAGGTCTAGCGTTCAATGGAAATATTCAAATTTGGAGCATTTACCATTGAACAGATTTAATCCGCCGAGCTGATTGAGTTTTGGGGCTGCATTTTGTAAGCCGTGAAACCGTAAGCTTATCAAACTGGATGACAGCTTTTGTTATTATTACTAATAGCGGAAATAACAACTTGGAATATATATATGTAAAGAAAGAAAGAAAAAAAACAAAACTCAAGATAAAGTTTTTTCCTTCCTTGCACATAGAATGGCTTTTCTTAAATTTTCAAGAAATCGCCTTCGGCACGATTTGTTAAAAAACGATGTCAATAAACATTTAATGTAGGATTTTGTATTCAAAAAATATAAATATTCGTTTTATGACGTCGAAATGATTTTATGCCTGAATTGACGTGTGTTTTGGATTTCTAAATAATAGCACTGCGTAAAAAAATGTTTTGTAAAATTTTTATTTAGAAAAAGTGCCATTTTAGATAATTAAGAAAAAAACAATATAAAAAATATTTTTTAAAAAAACCTCTTTATTTAAAACTGGTTTCGCTGCAACTAAAAGTTGTTTTTCTTCATTATGTCTCTGTTTTGTCTTTCAAGAGCCGCATCTGATTCTTATCTAATAAGCGAAGTGGTTGTCTTCTAAACTGTCACTAAAACAGACTTTACAATCGAATGCGTCTGCAGAGAACCACTGCGATGGCGCCAATCAAGTTTCAAAGAGAAGTCAGTTTCTTCAAGTGGGTTAAAATTTGTGGACAGAAAAATGCTTGAGAAAAATGCTTGAGAATGAGATACTTCCAGAATAGCGGTTGGATCTCGACACCCCGGAAAGTATTCTAATAGATGGGGGTTGGACTCCACCCATCGATGACGGGACGTACTTCCTTCGGGAAGGGTTGTACCGTGGCCGGTGATGGCCATTAGGACTCAACCACAGTTTCCGTCAATGTTACTTTTGAGGTGGTCCGGCCATTCAGTTTTACGGTTCAAATCCGTGTGGCTTCGTGGCGGGTCGAGAGTATGGGGGGGGCCGTAGTTTTTCGATACCATTTAATACAACCATATTCTGCACACTTGCATTCTTATGATTTTCTTTGTATTGTGTCATGTTGGAAAAATTCAATCACCATGATTTAGACCTTCTCCTCCCCCCCCCCAAATATGCGTGTCTTTGATAACTTGGAAACACAGCCAGCTAGATTGGTGAAATTTAGCACACTCTCATTACAAAAACATAAGTGCATTTCTAAGTCATCGATTGTTTTGTTATATCTGTTAATAAGTGTTAGAAATTATAAATGGAAAGCAACTGAACGGAAAACAGTAAATTTAAAAAAAAAACAGAGCGAAATACATCAATGAATATTTGGATGTGATCTTCGCATTTGATAATTCTGAATTCTTTTTGTGTTTTAAAACCACTCGATCGGATACTAGCGTCCAAAAAAAATACTACATCAAGTTCAGAATTTGATATATGTGCACAAATTTCCAGGCAAAACCATAAACAAAATATTTATTCCTATAAATCATTGACTTTTTGAGATTCGGCATTAATGAACACGAGAATCGACAAACTTTAATTTTCAGACAGTTTAGTTAAATATTTAATATGCAATTACATTTATAAAGATAAAGCCGAATGCTAATTTCTAGCTCTTAATATTTAATGTGTTCCGATTGCAGCTACACACCCACTTCTTGGAAGCATAAAAATGGCGCTCTATTGAATGTCACAGTGTCGTTCCTAATTCCCATTTTTTTTAATGAGGTGTTCTCTGAAAATGAATCAATTCTTTATCAAATAAACCCGTTAAAAGGAAAAATGTATCAGCTTTGTCTGATAACAAAACATAGAAAACGGAAAGATCTAGATGAGTGAAATTTAGAACCGTTTGCATGAAATCTCCCAGTTTCAGTTCAGATCTCTCAGAAAAGCGAAACTCAAATCAGTTTCGCTTTTCGCAACCATCGGAGTCAATTTATTTTAAGAAGAACGAGTGAGCTAGACGCATGAAACTTTGTAAATTTTCTGACTACAATCTACCTGTCACGAATGAAGTCTCCTCATCATGGTACATTCATAAAAATTGGAGTGGCGTCACTATTTCGTTCGTCGTTATTCGTTTACCGGCTACAAATGCTTTCAGAAACGGAATCATCTTTCACCTGCAGAGTTTTAAAACACACCTTCCCCTTTAAATAAAAGCCTAGGGGAGTTGGCAATTATTCTGGTAAAATGCGTCCGACTCGAATTCATTATTAATTTTTTTAAATCTGTTTTGAATATCCAACGTTTTACTCTGAAATTAGTTTTTAATAAAGTTTTAAAAACAACCTTTTTAAAACTTTATTAAAAGCTTTTTAAACATGGAAACCTTTTTTTAAAATTATTTGTCATAAAATATAAATTAATATGTAATTCGTTGATTGCAATGGTAAAGGAGTAAGAACAAATTTACTTTTAACATTTCGGAATGTATTTGTTTCTTATTTCACTTCTCCAAAACTTTCCAACCGAACGGTTTTCCAGTAAAGTGTGGATGCATCGGAAAGCGGTTCCAACCGGATTTTCTGCCGTTTCTTTGCAAAGAGCAAACGATTTTCTTTTCATTGCATCGCAGTTGAAGGGTGACGAATGCTGACAAATTAAAGTGATTCAATTTCAAGTATTTATTCTTTCTGCAAGTGGCTTAATAATAAATGTTCTTTAATAAAACAAAGATTGTTTGAAATTTTTACAAATGTTTGTAAAATCATTTCTTTTCCTACTCTCGACTATGGGAAATACTTTATTTCTAATAAAACTCATTAAATTTTGAATTGCCGTTATGATTTTTTTAAAAATTTTTACAAACTTATTTAACAATATTTTTAAAAAATCTCATATGTTGCTTTAAATGCGTTAGTTATCGAAATGAATCATTTAACCACAAATTTCTACACCTAATTCGTCAATAAAACGAATTTCACTTCAAAAATGACTTTCTCAATTAAAAACATTTGCATCTCGAGAGATTTATATTAAAATTGGCAAATTGAAAATGCCCGTCCTTTAGACAAGATTTATCGAATGCTTATTTTTTATTTCTGAAGAGAGCTGCGTATTATGAAGCAAGCAGTTCTTTTGAGATGATTTGTTTTGGGGTTACGGCAGTTAAAATTCATTTCCTTTAAAAAATTCACATCGAAGTTGAAGTTTTTGTGATTAAGAAAACCTTATATTTTTTTTACTTTTATTGAATTTCATTTTTGATTGTTTCTTTAGAGGGACTCTGAAACTTCAGTCACAAGTCATGCTTTATCTAGATCGTGCATTCAATCGAGCCTGGTGCATTGGATGCACGAAGAAAGGCTTCGTTTCCCCACAGCGGCCGGAATCGTAAATCTTAAATGAACGAAACGCGAAATCGATTCGATATATAAAAAAAGCACGCATCGAACTAGACGGGTGAAATTTGTCGCCCCACGTTTGCGGATTTCTATCGAACCTTCTGTGGAAGCCATCTACGGAATCACTCTCATGTCCGTCCCGGTCAGTGTGAGCGTGGCCACTCAAAAATGCGCGAGGATAGCTGTTCGTCGAGTTGTCATCAAGAAAATGGGGTTCTCTTCAATCTGCTTCTCTCTGATGCGGCTGTGGGACGACCGTCCATTTAGCTGGAGTCGTGTCAGTCGATCGGTCTGCGAATGCGACAATCCGAAAACCAACTGAGCTGACTGGAGGAAATTCGAGTA
Source organism: Argiope argentata (assembly GCA_026289955.1). Taxonomy (NCBI): domain Eukaryota; kingdom Metazoa; phylum Arthropoda; class Arachnida; order Araneae; family Araneidae; genus Argiope; species Argiope argentata. The sequence continues at coordinate 2,388,029 of JAOUZG010010046.1, read as the reverse complement.
TGTCATTTTAGGGACGAAATTGCATATTTCTGCCTTGCTGGAACGAATGAGCGATAAGCTGTCTGTCCGCACGCTCGCGAACACGTGACAAGACATAACTTGAGAAAAGAAGTAGATGAATCGAATTTCGTGAATGCTATCATCCGCAGACAACGAATGTCTGTTTGTCTCTGCGTCTTCGATCGGTCGTCGCGTGAACACGACCTGAAACCTGTGCAAACTAGATGGATGAAATTTGTTGAATGATCTCAGCGCCATTTCTGTTCATCGTGTCCAAAGTATCATTTGGAGACCCGACACGGCAGACGGATGGACTTTGAGAAACAGTTTCATCTAGATGACGATGCCTTTCATTGAATTCAAACGTTCTTAGGTTCGATGCATGCCGATGGGTTTCAAAAGTTCGCAGTGGTTTCGCTCGTTTCGAATACGACCACCCGAAAGCCGAAGCTCGAGCAATGAGCGAGCACCCTGTGGTTATTGTTCGCTCGAGATGCAGATGCCCGAGAATTTCTTGAGAGGGTAAAATTTTCATTTATCTTATTTAGTGCATTTTATGAATCAGAGGTAATATCAGAGTACTGCTTGTTTTTAGAAATGGCAACGAAGACAAACTGAAATGTTCGTTTTTCAGAATTGCTCACTCACGAAGAAATTCACTGTCGTTGCATCGAAAGAGCATTATTTCACATTCATCGCTCGAGCAGTGCGTCGTCTGCATTTCAGCAGAGGCCCTTCTTTTCACGCACAGTGACACATAAAACGCTCGCTTTTAAATGAAACATAAAATAGGCGGGAAAAGTTTTGCTCGCAAAGAGTGAAATGGCTTTCGGCAGCAAAGACAACCAGATTTGAGCCGCGCATTTTAAATTCAAAAGTTATCAGTAAAAGTCAACGCGTCTATTTCTGTGCAGTTCTGAGCTGCTCCATCCAAAATGTGGAATTGATGCAGATGACGATGGGTTTATTTTACAACAATTCGCTTGAGCGGTGCTGCCAAAGAAAAGGCGACACCTCAAAAACACCTGATCGTATGAGTTTCAGTTGCTGCCAAACCCTTTAAAGAACCGTTACAGTTCAATGTATTTTGTAATAAATTTAAAGATTTTATTATAAGCCATTTTCGGATTTTTTAAATGTGCCTAACAATTACAGAATGTTGTATTCCTGTTTGTGCATGGGAAAACCATGTAATAACTTATTTACTGCAATTTTTTTAAACAGTTGTAATTGATTTTTGGTTTTTTTGCGCTATTTACCGAAAGTTTTCCTGTTTGGGAACTGCTTTTCCATTTTCCAAGAAAAATTTCCCTTCTGATATGCTATTTATTATTTCTTTTTTAAGGATGCAATTCTTCGTTCGTGTTGCTATCTTAATTTAAATACTCACACATGCCCTTATTTTAAAATTTCTTACAACACCGCTTAGAGTTTCTCATAGAAGCTTAATTAAAATACTGTGAGAATAAAAAGTGTTTTCAATGAGAAAGAATTAAAAAAAACTAAACAAATTAAAAGAACGGCTCTCAAAGTTCTAGATATAAAGAAAAATAATAATATAAAAAAGCACGAAAGGAAAGTAATAAAAAAAAGCATTGATTATATCTCAGAGGAAACTAAACTCCGTGCCCATTTATTTTTATTTTTACTAATAAATTCCAGCGGTGTTTTGAATGATTCGGCAGTTCATCTGTCATCGGCATTCCAAATCTTTCCGTTACCGTGCTATTTTTATTCTTGCCCCAACATGTTCGATCACGTTTCGCCGCCAGACAGACGATAAAAAAAGGTTTAACGGAAATCAGTTCCTCAGTGCCCTTGATAACTGTCACATTTTCGGTATTAACACGTGGCATGTTTTATTGACCACTATTATATATTCAAGGGCTTTCAACAGCTCTATTCTGTATTGTTGTCATTTTTCTAACCCCTTTCTGTCGCATCCGTCTCATTTATTTTTTACACTACCAGAATTCTCTATTCGTATAAAAGGATTCCTAATTAACTACCATTGATTATCATTCGAATGAGAAAGAAAATTCTTATACAACTTCTCTCGCTTGAATGTCAAATTCAGTTCGTTATAATCATTATTATTTCGATGAAAATAAGATTCATAAATAATTTGGTCATAAACAGAATATATAAAATATCAACCAGATGATACTTATAAAACAAATCTATTGTATTTTTAATTTAGAAATATTGCCAAGCGAAATAAAAATTAAAAAAAAAGAAAGAAAACAATAAATAAATATTCATAAAGTTTTTACAAACGATTTTTTTCCCCTTCAGCTTGTTTGCGTTACTTCGTTTACTTGGGCAGCGCATTTCACAAAATAATTAACCACATATTGTAATTTAAAAAAGGATTAATAGTTTTATAAAATATTAACGAATATTAATTTAAAGAATGAACAACAGAAAGGATTTTCCGATCATGAACTTGGCATTTACAAGCAAATGGTGTTGTTTCCTGAAATGATTATTTGTCACTCGGGTGACAGCAGAGTCATGAAACACCAATGTCGGAGGAGAGAACGCTCACTTTCATCCTAAACCAAAGGCTAGTGGTTGGTCAAGCGGACTAATGAAAATTATCAATTACAACAAAGTAGATGATATCACCATTAGGTTATAAATGATCACGTGTTACATCGTGGAACCAGAATGCTTTTGAAATGCATTCTCTTACCTCGCAGAAGAAAAGAATTAAGAAAGCTAATATGTGTGAAAAAAAAGTATTTCAAAAATTGAAGTAGTGATCTAATGGAAATTTGTTATAAAAAACGGCAAAGTGACGAATCTTTCGGATTCATTGTTTTACCTCATTAGATTAGCGAAAAAGTCAGATACGGCATTTTTTATTGTATTACGACTCTTAAAAAAATGGCAGTTTCGCATTTTTTAAAAAAAAATAGATGAAAGTATAACTTTTTTCCTAGCCCCCCACCACTTAATAATAGCTCTGTCCCCAACATTTTATAAAATGTTACTTTCTTTGAGACTATTCAGCTTTAAATTTGGAATGGTCTCGAGTAATAATTTTAATGTATTCGAAGGTTCTCAGAATGTGGCGGTTAAAAATCTACATCTGCATTGGAATTAAAATTCGTAATCTTGTAGATATGGATCAGTGTTTGCCAATTTCCAACATTTCGAATTTATAAACTGACAATTTTTGTGTTCTTTTGCAGAAGAAAGTTCTTTTCAAAAGAAATTGCTCTTACGTTGTTTTTCTACATATTCTTTCTCTCAATTGATAATTCCCTGAACATAAATTATTTTTTAATGAGAAGAATGCATTTTTTAATGATTGGCAAAGTGCCTCTACAGCTGTTTCTAGACTCCGAAATGTAAAACATCAAAAAAAGTCCGCCTGCTTTGTCGCGCAAACATCTCAACGAAGCTAGATAGATGAAATTTCGAAAGCACGCTTTGAAATTCCTTCTTTTTTCTAGATTTCGAAATGTAAAACTTTAATAAAATCCGCCTGCTTTGCCGTGGGAACAATGCGAACGCGCATCATCTAACGAAGCTAGATAGATGAAATTTGGTAAGCATATGTACTGTCCTAAAATGGAGATAGATGGCGCTGTCCGCGCTCGACGAAAGAGACGTCGCCATATTGAGTTGGAGGAGAAGGAGTTTGGCTTGAGCATGTCTGGACGCGGAACAGAGCTGGCTTCAAAAATGTCTAAATCTTGTTTCTAAAATTAATTTTAAATGTTTCTGTTTTTTTGTTGTTGTCTGTGAATAAATGTACTTAGTGTCAAAGTGTTTAGTTACTTGAAGCTAAGACATTACAGACTTATAAATGGTGGCAGCTCTTGGGATTTCGATCCACACAAACCTCAAAACTGAAGTCAGTTCTGTTACATACTTTTTATTATTAATTTTCAGCATGCTGGGGGTAAGTTCATTTTTGCCAGACAGTATCTATTCTGAAAATGTTAAAATTTGAATAGTGGATTTATATATTTTGAATATTAGAATGAAATCTTTTTTAAAAAAGAAAATTGAGAATTTATTTAGCAAGGAATTTTTATTGTGCAGTGTACTAGTATAGCATTGGTTACTCTAGTTGCTTTTGGTTATATGCAAAGAGAATGCGGTATACTTTTGTACAGCATATTTAATTCCGGTTGCTTGAATGTAAATTACTCAGTTTTGATTAATAATTATAGTTGTGTAAAGTATTGTGTATACTGTTACTATAATTGTAGTTTATATCTTTAATTTTGCAGTTTATAGCAAAATTTTGTCTGGTTGTTTGTTTATTAGTATGTTTGTTTTATAATATAAAATTTCAGTTGCATAAAAGTTATTTGTGGTTGTATAAATAACTAGAAATTCTATGCAAAGAGTTATATTTATTGTGTTTAAGCTATAGAGTTGTAAGCGCAAAATAAATCAACTGGAAATAATTGTGTTTTAACATAGGAATTTAGTTGATTTTTTCTATATACTGATTAAACTAAAAGAAAGTTGACTAATTTTATCAGAATATATGAAACAAATTTCAAAACGGTACTACAGTTTTGTTTTGAAGATTGAGTATAGAAAATATATTTAATTCGTTATAGTTCTACTTTGATCTGAGACGGATGATTTCCGGTCGAAACAAAATGATTCCTTTTTGTTTCTTTTTTCTTCAACAGTGTATCATCGCTTGAAAAGAAAATTTATTACGGTATTATTTTGATCACTTGTTGCATTTTTATTTTTATTTTGTTTTTAAGCAGAAAGTGGAATTATGTTTTAGTTTTTTCTCGTTTTGAGGAAATTGAATCATATTTGTGTACGTTTTAGGTTTAAAAAGAAATTCTTTTCGTATTTTATTTTGAAATTTATGATAAAGAACCGCACAGTTGTATATGATATTATATTTTATGAGAGTTTACTAAGAATCTTATTAATAATAATATTTAGATTCTGCAAAAAAAAAATTAAAATATCTTAGTTTCTCTTTATGTATTTTGTGCATTTTTAATTTTTGAAACTAGTTAATTTTTGTAAAGAGTGGGGATCCCATTAAAAATACGAAAGTTAATCTTAATTTGGTATTTAGATTAAAATTATTAAGTCACATTGAGTTATATACATATTTATCAGAATGGCTTTTTTGGGGAGAGTTTTAAAAGCAGATTTGCTCAAACTAGCGGAGTGCCTCTCAATCAATATCGATGCTTCTGCAACAGTTATTGATATTAAAAATGCTATTTCTTCAATGGATAAATTTGAAGATGAAGTTGAGTATATTAAAGAATTGCTAGAAACAGTAAAGAAAACACGGCTTGAAGAAGAAATTAGGGAAGAAAAGCGAATCGAAAAAGAAATGGAAACAAAGCGTATTCTTGAAGAAAAAGAGCTAGAAAATGCTTTTCAACTGAATAAATAATTAACAGTTGCTCATTAAGTTTATTTACTTTTTATTACGAAGCTTTTCAGTTTGTTCCCTTCATGGCTAACGGCGAGTACGATTTTCGTATAGGAGAAGCTCGCGAACGTGAAAAATTTCCACACATGAAAATGCGGTAAGAGGATCCAATTCAAATCTTTCATAAAGCATTTGATGATCGGTTTTCAGATTTTGAAAAGTGCCAAACGAAATTTAATGAATTTTCTTCTCCATTTTCTGTTGATGTTAATCTAGTGGATGAGAATATGCAGTTAGCCTAAATTGATTTACAGAAGTCTGATTTTTTTTCAAAAAACAGTTCAAAGGTAAACCGATATTAGAATTTTATAAAGAATTGCTATAGGAATTTTTATGCTTAAAGAAAAATACAGCTGCATGTGCAACTTTCTTAAAAGCACTTACATTTGTGAGCAAATTTTCTCAATAATGAATTTAAACAAATCAAAATTAAGAATGAGATGAGAACCTTTCTGCTGTTCTACGCATTGCTACAACTAATATTAAGCCCAACATAAAATCAATAACTTTAAATAAATTCATTATTTTTACTAATTTCGATTATTAATTTTTTTCTCAAAATTTAAATTGCGTTCTCTGTATAATTACCAAAAAGTTTTCCTATGTTATTCTATTTCAAGTTTGCACTCTTTTTAGCAGGAATCTCTTTTTTTTTAGGTTTAGGTAATCGCAGCTGTAATGTTTGTGTTTTATTCATTTATTTATTGCATAATGTTTGCATGAATAAAATAAGTAAAGTAATAATTGTAATTCATGCGTATTGCCATAAAAAAAACTCCAATGTTTTCGCGTTTTTAATATTTTTTAGCATTCATGTGCTTTTTTGGCCCTCGCCATGATCTCTTTTCATATTTTGGCCTCTCATCCTGAAAAGGTTGTGCATCCCTGAGCTAAATTTATATATTTTTTCGCTCTCCCTTTTTCATCTAAATTTAATTTAACCCCTAATCTAAAATAAACTATTAAAAATGTATCTAGCGTTCTTAAAAAAAATATTACAGTTTTACATTGAGAAAAAAAATCGAATATTTCGAAGATAAGGACCTTTAATTATGTCACTTAATCTTATCAATGCGAGAAACGTGCATTCTCTTTAGCCCCTCTAGATGCACGCCAAGTTTTCGTGCCAAAGGTGATAAAATTGCAGTAAACCTACCATGTGAGCGCAAATGACACCCTCTAATGAGTTAGCGTTAATGAGACTGAGCGCAAGTGACGCAATCCCTCAGGGATTTCCAGAGAGAATGCCATCGGTGTCAAATCTTACACGAATCTATTCAGTTTTTTTCTGAAGTTATAACTGGATAGAGGTGACAAGAATACTGAAACAAACGGTGATTATGGGTTGAACTTACAGGGGAATTAGATTACCGACTGAAAAGGGAGGAAAATTGACAAATTAAATTGTGAACATATGTATGATAAATAAAAAATCACTATTGATTCAGAAATACGTAACGTCCATCTGGGTCCTGGGATCTTGATTTCCATCATGAGATCTTCACTTTTGAGGGACTTTTTTAGTTTTGGTTGATTATCAAAAGGGTAATTCCGGTCTCAACTATTGTAGGTCTTAAAGAGTTCTTGGTATTTATGAATATGGTTCACTATGGAGTGGATTTTGCCGCGTGAAAGGGTATTCGATGCAACTCTCCTGTACCATTCTTCTTCGAGACTTCTTTCTGGCTTTCTCATGTGCCATGAGAGAGTGAGTAGGCATTCTGTGGCATAGTCAATTGGAGATCTTATTTCCCCACAGCTACAGTAAGGAGAGTTGGTTACATGTAATCTGTATAGATATGTCGGGAATGGGCCGTGTCCAGTGACTTTATACAGGGGAGCGCTTTCAAACCCTTATAGATAGATCCCAGTGGAAGAACAAACATGCCCAAATCAGGACTCAAACCCACGGTGTTCAAATCACGAAGAAATTGGACTACCCTTAGGCTAGAACGCCGGCACAAATTTGATTTTTAAATACTATTGGCGCGTGCTAAGAATGAGTCGCCAAATACTTCGCCAAGGATGACACGATAGATTCAGTAGAAATGTTAAATGTTACTGTTACTTATGGCACTTGCCATGGACAAGCCCCTCGCTGTTACAGCAGCAGATTTAAGCCGAAAGGAGCCCCTCTTGTTTTTGAAGTAGCTACCTTCAACTAGGGCCTAGAGTACGACTTAGCTACACACTCACCATATTTGCTTGCACATCCCCTTTTTAAAGGGGGACTCAGTCACACATCTCACAGATAGCACACGGAAGAACTGTACCCGAACCCGAGACTCCAGAACATGAGGCACTGTGCCAGAAAGCCGGCAGAAATGTTAAATTCCCGACAAAAACTAATATATCACAACTGGTGTACGCTAATGCCATGCAAAATGTTGTAAGGCTTGAAAAGTTTATTAGAGCAGGGATGCACAACCTTTTCAAGATGAGGGGCCAAAATATGAAAAAGGATCATGTTGAGGACCAAAGCAGCGCGTGGATGTTAAAACATGTTATAAACGTGAAAATGGGTTTTTTTTGTAGCAATACCTAGAAATTACAATTATTACTTTATTCATTTTACTCATGCACACATTATTCAAAAAATAAATGAATAAATGAAACATAAACATTATAGATATGATTGAAATGTTTTACCTAAAACAATGGATTTCTACTAAGGTGGCAAACTTGAAATAGAATAACAGAGGAAGACCTTTTGGTAATTATACAGAGAACACGATTTAAATTTTGAGAAAAAAATTAATGTTAAAAATTAGTAAAAATTAATGAGATGGCTGGGACTGAATATTTGAAGTTATTGATTTTATGTTGGGCTTAAGATTGGTTGTGACAATATGCAGAACAATATAAGAAATAGAATAGCAGGAGGGTTCTCTCATCTATAATTTTATTTCTTACTTTTGATTTGTTTAAATTCATTAGTGAGAAAGTTAGCTCTAAAATGTAAGTGCTGTCAAAGAAAGTTTCACATGCTACTGCATTTGCTTTAAGCACAAAAATTCCTCGGTAAATCTTTATAAATTTCTAATATCGGTTTTTTTTAAAACTGATTAAAAAAATATAGAAATTCTGCAAATCAATTAAGGCTAACTGCAGGCACTTTTTAAAATCTGAAAACTGATCATCAAATGCTCTGCGCAAGATTTGAATTTGATCCTCATACTACATTTTCATGTGTGGAAATTTTTCACGTCCGCGAACTTCTATTCGAAAACTCGTACTCGCAGGTAGCCATGAAGGGAACAAACTGAAAATCCACGAAATAAAAAGTAAATAAAACTTGATGAAAAACTGTAAAGTATTTATTCCGATGTAGAATTGTTTTCGTATCCGATTTTGTTCCCTATTTATTTGAAAAAGTATTTTTATACTTGCAGGAAACTCCAAAGAGAATTATGGTCGTTCAGCGAATAACAATAACCACGAGATGGTTCTTCCACGCATCAGCGTCACCTTTCCCGCCTCGAGGACTGCGCATGCGCCGAGTCGTTTCATCCACGTCAAAAGACCCGGATCTCCAACAAGGATTTTTCGGGAAACTACAGTGTAAAAGTTCTTGTTCCTTGCACGATTTATACTCACTTTTTTTTTGTCCCGTCTTTCATTTATCTTTTGTGCTTATTTATTTATTGAATGAATGTTTCAAAACAGCTTTGTCGCAAGAGAATTCCATCTAGACCAATTTAGGCAACTTAAAATTTGGAATAGGAATCTCACATCCTCTGGCACATTTAGGTATTTCCATCCCTAAGCAGTGCATATTACAAGGCTGCTCTTTTAAAAAGATTATCAGTTTTTTTAAATACATTTTTGCACATTTTAAAACAACTATCGTGCATTTAGGATTCATCTTGTTTTTTTTTTTTGCTTTATTAAATTTGTGAAAAATATATTTGTGTTATCTCTATTATGACGACTTTTGTACCGTTCGTTTCAGAACCCATTAACCCCCAACAACTTAGAAGCTTACTCAATCTGCTTCGAACTACCAAATTTGTACAGATTTGATTTGGAACGTGGAATGGGCGTTTAGAAGCGATTTTGAAAAATTTTAATCAACTAAAAATCAAACTTATTCGCGATAATTTCCTAAAGCGTAATTGAATTAAAATCATTTTTGCATCATTTAAAATGATTTAATGTTATCAATTGAATTGCTGTGTAATTTTTCCTTGAATATTTATGACTATTTAAGACTTTCTTTAACATGTATTTTTCAACAAAGAATTTTACAGTTGTAATAAAATGCAAACCTACTTAAATGTTTTCATCAGAAATTTAATCACGTGATTTTCTTCTATTTTGAAAAGTTAAGGTAGAACAAGTAATATAAAAAAAATTAACCCCTTAACTGGTTTATTTTCCTTACTATCTGATAAGATGACATCTTCTACTTTGGGAATATTTTCTTATTTTGATTCAAATGGAAATCCTTGGAAGAGTTGGCTTATCTACGTATTCGAAGTCATTTTACTATTGAATTACAATTGTTACAAATGATTTATTTTTTGTTTACAATTATCAAAATTCTATAAATCGATGCACGTACGGCGTACGGGCAAACCGGTTAAAGGGTTAACAACCATTCTTCGATGATTCTATCTTACTACAATAATACGAATAAAGATACTATACGAATAAAGGACAACAACAATACGAATGAAATACAGGGCCTGTCTAAGGCAGGGACATACAGGGTAGTTGCCCTGGGCCCCCATATAAGCAGGGCCCTCAAATCGAATAAAAATTTTACTTTTACGTTTCCTTCTTTAATGAACGTTCTTCATCACTAAAGTAGTAAAGCAAAGGGGCCCCCCAAAAAAGTTTTTGCCTCGGGTCCCAACTAGGCTAAGTTGGGCCCTAATGAAATAGACAGCTGCATTTTAATGAAACAGATAGACACCTGTTTTAGGATACTTGCGAAAGTGTTTATATTTTCATAATATGATTTAAAAATCTGTAATTTTTAAAGATTATTTATTTGGCATCTAAGATAATAAACATATTTTAAATCTTCCTATTTACAACTACCACAGCTCAACGGCCATAGGCAGCTACATATTCCGCTTAATACAAAAATCTGTTATTGATCATCAGTGCCGGAATTTGATCTCAAACTCCCATTGGAAAAAAGGGCCTATTTTCGGAATTGTAAAGCGAATTTTCTTTTTCTTTCTTTCCATTTATTTTATAAAGCATTTATTTACGTTGGGCTATAAAAAGTGGCAGAGTTAGGGATTTTATAAGGCCTTGTGCAGTGCATTGAAAGGCTGTCTTTTTGATAACATGGTCAATTTAGTTTTACATTTCGGCCCTTTGTTAATATGTTATTTTAAGGTTAATAGATTTTTTTTTTACTTTATTATCATGTCAGAAAATGTTTTAGGAATAAGGTTTTGTGGTGTCAACAAAAACTCGTCGTCGAAAATTAAAAAAAATCCTTAGGCGAAAAATTGAAATTTTATTAAATGCACAAGACTCTCAAAAAAATCAGCTTTTAATAAGGCGTTGCCATCAAATTTACAAAAACTGTGATAAAAAAATAAGTTAATGACAACAGCAAATAAAATCTAGAAAAGTGTCATTTTGAGCAAGTGATTAAATGAAATGAAATAAATAGGAAATGTGATATTTTTTTAAACAATAAATGCGAGATAAAGTTTTTTTTTTGGATCGTTTGCAATACCAAAGCGACTCATTCAATGAAAGAATTAAAATGAATAAAAATATAATTTAACTCGCACCCATTCAAAAAATGAGGTTCCGACATGATGCATCGAAATATGCATAGCAGATTTCATTTTAAACTTTTATTTCTTTTTTTAAAAAACTTCAATGAATTAGAATTAATGTTTGCTGAACAAATCCAGCTATTGGCTTGGTATCTTATCGTCATAAAAATATTTTCAGAAGGCCAGTGAGAAAAATGCTTGTTTTAAATAACCTCATTATTTCAACGAGGATCTAGTCACAATTTTGCTGAATTAGTTTTCTTTTAACAGTAGTTTAGAGGTATTTCCTGCATTCATTATGAAATGATTTTTGATAAATATAACAGTAGAATGAATGTTTTTTTTTTTTAATCTTTGAGAATCTCTTGATAAAGGTTTTCAAACAGTCACCGTCAGCTGCTCAAAGAAGAAAACGTGGAGGTACAGGAAGAAGAAAAAAAACGAATTCCTTTCAGTTCGTAATCATGTAGATGTATAGCTGATATACTTACAGCTGGCATATATTAGTATAACAGTTGTATGGTCTAGAATCATAAATAACTTGATCTTTGATAGTTGAACTTATAAAAGTCTTTTTAACTTTCAGGATTGGAAAGCGGTTATCTTGTTTAGTTAGTTGAATGCAATTTCATCATTTTTAAAAGTAGAGCGAACTTAATAAATTCTATACTTTTTTTCCATATACAAGTTTTTTTCTTTCTTTGAAAAACTGGTTTTGGAGTTGGAACATATTAACTAGTTAGAATTGGTGTTGGAATTATTTGTGATTTGAAATTCTATGCACCTACAAACTACTGACCCCCCCAGTCCCACCCCTCAAAAAAGAATGTAATTCAAGATTAGAGAACACATGACGCTTTTAAATGAATAATACAAACTTATTAAGTGAATATCAAGTTATCAAGTTAATATCAAAACTTATTAAGTGAATATCAAGTGATACAAATTTATTAAGTGAAACTTCGCTTAACGGGTATAATTTGATCCTAAATCTTAACGTATTGTAAATCACTAGTTAAGTTAAAATAATTTTTTTCACTTATAATCAGTGTCAAAAAGGATAATGCGTTTTATTCCGGGGGTAATGGGAGTGGTCTCCCCAGAACATTCGCGCTTACTAATAAATACCTATGCATTTGCATAGCATACTTATCTAAATCTCGCATAGTGATAATTTTTTACTACCTTGCGCAAAAATATTAACTTTTGGAGGAAATTTTGCGATTTTTCTGAATGTATCACGCCATTCTTGGCGAGTTATTTGGCGATTAATCTGTGGTATATCGGTAATAGCATCCGCAAATTGAATTTGTGTTTTAGACAAGTTTTTTTCAAACGACTAAAAGAAAAATTTACTACTAACTGCAAATAGGTAAAAAATATTTTCTTTTGGCGGGAATCTTGCGATTTCCTGATTGTACCAAGCCATTCTTGGCGAGTCATTTGGCGATTAATCTGTGCCAAATTGGTAATAGTCTCCGCAAATTGAATTTGTGTCTTGGACACGTTTTT